>JANPWX010019518.1:0-132357 GCA_024734555.1 Trochalopteron elliotii | reverse complement strand
GGATGGATGGATGGATGGATGGATGGATGGATGGATGGATGGATGGATGGATGGATGGATGGATGGATGGATGGATGGATGGATGGATGGAGTTCCCCGTGGCTGGCGCTGCCCGGACGGCGCTGATGTTCGGGCAGGGGCAGCTGCAGGCTCGGATATCGATCCCGGCCCCTGCTGTGCTGGGAGCAGGGACTAGAGGGAGCCCTCGGCGCGGGCTGCGCTCCGGGAGCGGCGGCAGGATGAGGAGGAGGAGGAGGAGAAGGAGGAGGAGGAGGAGGAGGAGGAGAAGGAGAAGGAGGAGGAGGAGGAGAGCATCCGGCAGGTGGGAGAGGAATGACAGAGCTGAGATTTTCCTGAGCATTTTCTCTGCTCTGTTAGTAGTGAACACTGTCAAGAAGAAATGCCTGTGTGATGCAGGTTTTGCAGGTAATTTTGTAGTCCGCTCAGGAAAAGGATAGGAAATAAATCAGAAAAGCAATTTTGAAAGGTGAAAGAAATACCTAAAATCATTATCTGTGTCACAGGCAACAGGACGCTTTCTTTCTATGCATTTATTCACTGATGTGTGGGGTACAGTAATATTTACAGATTTATTTTTTCCCCTAGTTAAAGCAGTTGGTTGGTTCAGTCTACCTCTCTTTAAATTCTTTTCCCTTTTCTGCAACCTGCTTAATGACTAGCTTTAAATCCTTCGGAGTGGAGGACTTAAGCATAAAGCCTAGCACAAAGTCATACTTCAGCAATTCAGACTGGGAAATCAAGTAAATTTTGCCTTCTATTCAGAGTGGGCTGGGGCAGAGGAGCATCCCTAAGGCAGGGAGATACCATGCTGAGCACAGGGGCTGTCAGTTCTGCCTCCCTTAACTGATCACCTTAGAATTTTCCTCTCTTTTGAAATGCTGTGGGAAGCACTTGCTCCATCACTGTGTGGTTTTTACACATAGGTATTGATAAAATCCAAATCCAGTGAACTGCTTATCTGTTAGCAAATTGCCTCTGTATTCGAGGCACTTCTGGATTTAATATTAGAGAGACTAATAATAATGATTACAGTTTTTTTCCCAATTTAGCCATTTCTATATGCATTTTTAAGTGCATATCAACAAGGGTAATGGTAACCAGAGATAGTTAACACTTCCTATTGGCTTTTTAAACCTCCCCATTGCTGTTTATCTGCCTTTCAGAGGCAGCGAGAGCATGAACAGGATGGGGTGTGTGTGAGAACAATTCTATAAAAGATTATCTTGCACACAAAGCGAATGGCCCTGCCCCCATTGTGAAGGCAGAGATTCCCCCGAGATTAGGAGAGGAGGAATTGCTTGTGGTCAGAAGAGGCAGGAGAACAATAGAGCCCAAAATGGGCAGTCGCTGAGGTGGGTGGGAAGTGTGGCCAAATGGCCATTGCAGGCTACGTGGCGTTGTCACTGACACCAGGAATGGCTAAAAGGTCTCAAATTAGCAATTGTTATGATTAGCAGGTGGTTTGAGAGATAGGAGGTCTAGGGAAGTGATTGGTGCTTTAGACATCACATGCTATCTGGTCCAAAACACTCTTCACTTGCTCATTAACAGGGAATTATGAAATTACTTAAAGGAAAACAATTCTAATGAAAAATAGAGTGTTAGTGAAATCAATTCCTTAAAGGGGTCATGACTTTTTATAAAAGTATTACAATTCCTGCAGATTTTATTTCTGTGAAGGAATTTTGTCAGGAAATTTGGCAGGGAAACCAATATAATACAACAGTATTTCATCTGACTAGGAAAAAGTGATAGGATTATTCTAACACATGCATTCCTTTCATGAATAACTCGTGTATTGAGATTGTGAATCTGCTCCTAAGAGAGGTTCAAAGACACATGGCTCAAAACCAAATTTATAAGAATCAAAGCTCAGAAGTATTTTGGTCCAGAGACAGGTACATTTTAATCTACAGCACTAGATAAAACCGTATAAACAAAACGTGCATCCTCTTCTATTTCTTGACTTTGAAGATAAACTCAGGGATGTCAGGGCTTTATTAACACTGGCTCTTTTAAAAGCAAGGACTGGATTCTCCAATTTCATGGATGTGCAGATACCAATACTCTCCTGAGGATTGTCTGCGTTCCAGACCCAAAATCTGGAGCACAGCAAGTCCAAAGACACTCTTGAGATAATATCCATTTACACATTAACAGCCTGCTCTTCTCTTTTCTGAGACTTATCCTCCCTACTCCTATTTTCACACTAGAGAGCAATGACTTGTACCCAGACTCAATGAGCACTCACTGAGTGATCTACAGAATCCTGTCCTGTACGTGCTGGGGAGTTCATTCTGCCAAAACATCTCTAGCTAGGCTTTTTTTTTTTACAATATTTTATGTTTAATTGGCATTTTGTTGTTCCTGCAATGTGGTAGAAAATGCATTAGTGCTGGGCTGTTATCACTGCTCTTTTTTCATGTGCTGCAGGTCACTGGGAAACTTCGAGACCCTCTTCACATTTGCCAAAACTGGCCTAAAAAGTACACTCTGAAAGCAAAATCTTCAGTCTCCTCTCCATAATTCCAAGAAACCTGACAGTAATTGATCTGTCATTACCTCGAGATAAAAAATCAGACTGAGACATCCAGTACTGGTGGTTATTTTGGAAATTATTAGCTCTTTGGTCAAGGAAGTCACAGCACACACTCTACTCCCAGATCCCTCTGCATACAACCAACAGGAGTGTGAGAACAGCTCTGTGCAGGAAAATCATGGTAGCCCAAAATGTTGTCCCTTAAATTTTAGAATTAGGCATCTGAAATGTAGTGGGATATATCAGCAAATTGAGACACCTCAAGAGAGAGGAGATAAGGACTGTTTGGCAAAGGAAGGTTTGCTTGCAGGCTCATTGAATAAGCAAAAATAAACATTCTGTCTGGGTTCACTGAATAAGCTGAATGAGCTGTTCAGCTGCCCATGCCACAGGAAGTACATGGCATGGGTTAAAAATGGAGAAAAAACAGTGTGAAGGAGGATGAGGAAATGCCAGCTTTTACAGTCTTTGTTCTCATAATTATTGGTTTGCCAACATAAACAGCACAAAAGTAGTTGTGTGTGTATTCTGGAGTTATGATATGGATATTTTAATTATGAAGATTTAAAAAAAAAACCCTTTAAATTAAGTATTACAGTATTTGCAGTAACTCTTCTATTAAAGATACTGTTTTTCCTAAGGATGTCTTTTGTGAAGCCCCCATGGCAAACCCTTTGTTTTATGTTCAGTGAAGCCAGAGGTGTTATTCTTCACAAATGAGATAATTTCTGACTCCAAATTATATGTTCAGAATCATATATATTCTAAATAAAATCTTGTCAAGACCCTGCCCTCTCCCCATCTTTCTGTCATGTAATTTGTGCTTACAGCTTGAAACAGAAAATTATGCTGCAGATACATGTATGAGTATTTTTTCCTTTGCTGAGACATTGGGTGTGAAGGTATCTAGACTTGGACTTGTAAATTAAGGGCAAGAACCCAAAATCTAAGGCAAGCAGTGCGACAAAAGCAACTCTCCCTTTTGAAATAATTTACTGTAAAACAAAGCTGTAATCAAGTGCTATTGATAAAATCTTTCATGTCGAATTATTTTCAGCCTTGCTGTTTGTTTCTGAAAAAATTGTCCTTTGTTCTCTTTTATTTTTATTATGCTCGGAGAAAAAAAAAAAAAAAGTACAGTAATGGTTGTAGTATATTTGCATGGAATTATTTTTCCTACTTTTTCCTGCTAAAACCAGGAAGTATTATCACAGATTTCCAGTGCATATTCCTGTTTCCCCACCCAGGTGGCCTCAGGTGCAAAGCTGAGAATTTGGGCTTCTTCCTGATCCTCCACTTTTCCTTCCTGTGCTTTATTTGCCTTTTTTTATCAATGTACATATTGAGCACAGGGAAACCTTCAGTAATTTCTTCAAGCTGTTTTGCAATTAAAACATAGGTTTTTTTGTTGTAACAAAAACAAGTGTTAATGAGCAATGAGGTGGGAATCTTCCTTATTGCTTTTCTCTAGGACAGATGAAGTGCAGAACATCCCAGCTTGATTTGAAAAGACAGGTATCCTGGTGGTCAATTGTAATAAAACATGGGATTTCCCCCTTCCCCCACATTTGTAAATGTTCCTAAACCTTGGAAAAGCCAAGCTGGGTACAGCACTCACCTTTTCTCCTGTGGTGAAAGAGAGCAAACCTCACCCTGAGGGGTGACACCGTGGGCACCCAAGCTGCAAAGTGAATGAGAACAAATGTCACAGAAATGGGTGCTTTAAACTCCTTTCTCTGGGTTCAGTCAGGTCCTTCTGTTCTGCTGTTTCACCATGTTTTATTCTGAGGTTTGGCTGGGTAGGAATCTGTGGATTAAGCATCTGTCTTGTTGCAGAAAATATCAACCAAGCCTGGGAACTTGTTTACCCTAGAAAACAAACCTTGGGTCAAATGGTTTGGAAAATGCAAATTTTTATGATCTGCTTTGATGCTTGTATTATGCCCTTCTGTGGGAAAGAATAACAAGAATTTCCCTGAAAAACAGAAAAAATAGAATTTAACTACTAATTAAAAAAAAAAAGAAAAAGTTAAATCTCCTGTCTAAAATTTCTTTACAAACACTAGAAATTTCAGCCCCAAAGGAGGACCTTTTGAAAAACTTGTGGAAAAAGTTGACAGGGGAACAGCTTTGCAGAGCTCTGCTGCTGCAGCTGCTGTTATGGGCATCCAGCAAAGTGTGTAGAATAAATTAACAGCAATAATCCTCATTAAAAAATTATAATGGATGCAGGGTTTGAAACCTTTCTATCCTGAGTGGATTTTATTTGCTTGGTCAACGTTGGAATAACTGAGGGCTCATCAAAGGACAATAAATAAGGAAGTAAGAAAAATATCAGGTTTTCATTAGTCTTTAGGTGGTTGGAATGATTTATCTGTTTTTGTCACTATTCTCCAGTGTTTCATGTGATATTTAATTCCATTTCTATCCAAAGAAGCATACAAAAAAGGAGAATGATTAGGAAACTCAACTTGTTAAAGCTAATTTGCTGCCATCTATGGATTTTCAAGTAGAATTTAAAATGAGTGTTGCAAAGACTTAAGACAAATATTTTCCTTGTAAGAAATCTGAATGAGGACGAGATGTTTCAAAATAGTACCTTTAAGTGAGGCATCAACCTTTTCTCCCCAAGACCTCCAGACATTTTGAGTACTACTTCTCCTAATACTGTCATTGGCTAGGAATTAGACTGCTTTGTGCTTTTTGTGGCAGACCCTTCTTTGCTCAGGATGCTGTGACAATGAAGAGAAACTGTAAATTTTGTTTAGATATACCTGGAAGTTTCCCCTTTTGAAGGAAATAGAAGCAAAATTAGAATGAAAATAAGAACTTGTAGAGGGGAGTCACAGTCCTCGAAGTTGGGGAGAAACTGGGCAAAAGGATTGTGCCTGAGCTTTGCTGTACTGAGAAGTTAAAATACATGCAGGATTCAAAAACAAATTAAGCACATTTTATATGTGAACAAGGCTCTATTGACTTCAGCAGCTTCTGTCAAAACATAAGAGGAATAAAAGTTTTCTGATATGGGAGGAGAGAGGGAAATCTTGCAGGATATGGGTGTAGGAATATATCTGGGGTGCTGCATGGGATATAGGAAACTCTGTGGGTGCTCCTCTCAGAGGGGGATGGAAGAAGGGGAAAGTGCAAAGACAAAATTTCAATGGCAGAGAGAGGATTTAGAATACTACTGAGGTTCAAAGAGGTGGACAATTGGAGATTTTCATTAATGGAATGGATATGGAAGGTGAAATGGAGATATAACCTTGAGTCTTAATGTAAGATGTAAAGATTAATCCAAAAGGATCAAAATCCATAACACTGGAGTTCATTCACTACCCAAAGAACAGTAGCTCTGACTAAGATCTGTTATTGTTCATTTGCATGTGCAGAACTGCACTGACTGAATGCAGCAGATTCAGTTCAAATCACTGCTGCTGAGAGAACACCACTAATACCTGTGGAGGAAATTATTTACTGTTCATCATTTTCAGAGCTCCAGCATTAGGAAAACTGAGCACCAACTGATCAGACACTTTGCAGATCCCATTTTCAGCCATTTCAGTCTTTGTAGGGAAGTATGACCTTGCTTTAAAAAGTGTGAGATAGTACACAAATGGTCAAAACAGGAGGAAAACCACCGAAACACATAAGAGCAAGCAAAAACTGAAATTTATTCAAGTGTCCAGTTCCAGTTCATATTTATGGAGATACACATGTGCTGTAAGTACACCTACATAAAAGATGTATTTATCTACACATGTGGCTAGTGATGCTTTAGTTTGAAAAAAAATATGTACTTTCCCTCTCTTTTTTAACCTTATCTGTGCATTCTTGGGTCATGTAGCCTTTGTGCTGACTCTGGACAAAAATCCTCCTTTGATGGAGGATACATGCTGAAAGGTAGAATTCTGAATTATGTTCTCTAAATTATCCCGTGCTCAGAGAGCAAGTATTGATTTTAAAAATGACTGAGCCAGACCTCGCATTGCAGTCCCCCCAAAGCACAACAAACAGCAGTCATGTGTTCAGCTACCAAGAGGCCACTGTGCTGGCATTGTTTCAAAAAATCAGAAAGTCATCAATCAACCAAATAGTAATCGGAATAAGTACATGGTATCTAAAGACACATTTTATCCAGTTACATGCTCCAATTCAGTTAGCAACGAGGAGAATTAGAACAATATTGGGCCGATTAACAAGTCTACCTTGGGAACTGAGAGCTGTTAAGTTATTTATTTTGCTGCCTTGTATAAAAGAACGAGGAGAATTTCATCTGCATAGTTAAGCATTCAGTAACTTCCCACAATAAATAAGCCAGCGTCTCTCTGTGCTGGAACGTTTTTCATGGAGCCTGATTGAGAACACAGAATTTTTACTGTAATTGGTTTCTGTACCTTTCAAATGGTTTGGACACAATTGTGTTTCAGAGGAAGATTTTTATTTTTTTTTTTTCTTCAGGCACTGTTAGCCACCAGTGCCAAAATGAAACTTCCCAAGCAATAGAATTATTAGGATCAGTGTATTCAAAACATCATTGAGTCCCATTTTAATGACACGATTTAATGATCAATGCAAAAAGCAGGGTTTAGAATTTCAGTCCTGCACAATTCAATTGAATCAATAAACTACGGAGTGTCTATGAGGAGGCTCTTCACAATAATACAAAATATACCATTTCTAAAGAAATACATGGCTGGAAAAGGCACCGTTCAAGTGAATGCCCCAGCTCTGTATATTTATGGCTGTCTTTTGGGAGATACAAGAGAGGAACAGAGAGATTATACAAAATGCTTTGTAAGTTAAGGTAATAGCTCATACAGTTAAGATGGTTGAATTTTTCTGTATTGCTCTATAGCACTTCCCATAGTGAAATCTCAAACTCTGACTGCTGTTAAATACAGCATAGGGTTTTTTGCTATAGATGGAATTAATGTAGAACTATTTTGCTGGAGTTTCTGAAAGAAAAAATTATGTACATGCATACTTAAGATGCTATAGTACTGTCTCCTAAGACCTAGGGTGAATTTTACATTTAAATGTTACATGTTTTTTAAGTATCTGGAAGAGAGCAAGTTTTGCTCTATTCTTACTGCTTTGGTCTATTTGTACTAACCACAAATACAAATGAGCTAATGTTTTCTTTCCTTGGAGCATCCCACCTGAATGGGTTGTGTAATTATGTATGAAAGCCACAGGTTTTTATTTACATTCATTTGTAGGGGTTTGCTGTAACTCAAATTTAGTTTGAGTTTGTATCACACAGCCCCTCCCTGCTCTTTGTTTCCTTGGCTTTCAGGAGATGGCAAGGTTGAAGGAGCAGAGCTTTAATTACCTTCTCACCACAGAAAAGGGTGGCTTTTCCAAAGCTGAGTTTACCAAACAAGGCTGGAAGAATCAGAATTGATCTGTGTGATGCCTGGCAATGCATTCACCTACTTGAGGAACATCATATTAACATGCTGTCAAGCCCCACCCCTCTCAAAAGGATTTACTTTTGTCCTTTCTCCTTGGGAAAAACAGCTTCTGGGCAGCAGTGCATTATTCGAGCCAGGGGAATAAGCTGGACATAGGTGATGCTGACAGGAAACATTTGAATCTTTGCTTTCACATGCAGAGGTCTGAAAAATATGCAAAGGGAGCTGATTTGTTCAGTAGGCCAATGTATGTAGGAAGAGACATCCAGAAAGGAGATAAGTGATGGTTCCTCCTCACTGTTTCCAATGAAAATGTGGTTTTGAGAATCTGAAGGTGAAGTGTAGAAGATTTTAATAACTCCTCCAGATATTCAAGTTTAGTGAAAAACCCAGGCCTGTGTGATGGAGAAGGTCAATCCCTTTGTAAGCAGGATCTGTTCTTTTTAAGAGCCATAGCACTCTTCAAAGTTCTAGTTCAACTAAATGTGCATCAATAATAAAACTAAATGAGGTTTGCTTTAATTGATTTGTAAAGGTATAATAATAATTTCATGTCTTCATTCTTTAGCTCTTCAGTTCTCATTTCAGGGTGTTTTCCTACTCTGATGTGGATGTCTGTCTCTGCATACATTTTTCTGGCTTCACTGAGATATTGTCAGAAGACTTGCCCTGTTGAAAAAAAATTCTATTGTAGCTGAAGGGCCCTTGAAGCATGGAGATCAGAGCTTTTCAGTTGACTCTGATTAATACTGTCTAACTTTAGCTCATTTGGGCCACATCACAGTTATCCAGACATTTTACTCCAGATTTACTGTTTAATCATATGAATAATGACTGACTTCAGGGATAGCATGGATGTTTGTAATTTGGGAGTAAGGAGGGCAGGAGCAGCAAAAGGAAAAAAGGGAGGTGGTGTAATTCTTACCTGTTTTGAAGTCCCATAGGAGACATAAAATAACTCCTTCTGGAAACTACCTTCTTTTCAAATACCCTTAAATTGCAAGCAAAACTTACATGAAATCCAGCTTAAACATGGATGCAGTGTTGGGTATTTTCCATTAGAGCAGAACTCATAAGGCTTCATGGAGTAAATTTAGGCCAACTGTGGAGGGCAAAAGTCATTCCCTGACCATTTACCATGACCTGCAACTGCCTCATCTGCCTGGGCCTATTAGTGAGGATCAAGTAGCCACTAAACCCTCCTAGATTTGTCTGTTAGCTTATCCAGATTTGTCAGGAGAGCAGGAGGAGGAAGGACCTGGCCATGCTCCCACACTGAGCCATCATTCCCTGTGGGTGGCTCTGAATGGATTCATGTGCCAGAGGAAAGGCCAAAACATCTCAGTGCCATGTGTGTATGTTTCTGTAAGGTATCTTATTTTTATGATGAAATTGGGACCTGAAAGTTGAAGGGAGGAGAGAAAGGAATGCAGAGGAAGAAGTCTGGGTTCTTTTCCCATCCTTCCAATATTTTACTTTAGCCTAAAAATCATAAAAGGACTGCGTCTTCATCTGCAAAATGAAAAGCAGAGGAGTTGCCTGTAACATTTCAAATGTATTGATGTAAAGCCCTATGTCTCAAACTGTTCTTCTTGTACATTGCAAGGGGTTTTTCCAGTTCTAAAATGTATGTGGAGCTAAATACCTTTATCAGAAAAAAAAGGGCAATTTACCTAATGGTTTGATCTTTTTTTTAGAAAAAAACCCCTCAGACATTAAATTATCCTCGCTCTGCTAGCCAATTCAACTGTTTGTTTGCTTATTGCTGAGGGCCTGTATGAATTAGAAAATGTAAATGAAGCAGTGAGAAACATGTGGCTGTATCCAGCTGTGTCAATCCTCTGCTGGGAGTCAAAGTTTGGTTCATATTCACATTCCTGGTGGACTAGAATAATATTAAGTGAAATTCACATACTTCAAAAAAGGTTCCTCATTTGCAATTTATGAGATGGAAGTACATCAAAGACATAAAAGCAGCCAATGGTCAGAAGTTAAAAGAGAGGGGTAGCCAGACTTCAGAAAAATTAGTTAACTGGTGATGTCATTCCATGAATAAAATAATTTACCTCTAGAAATCTATAGTTAGACCATCTCCCTTCAGATGAAAATCTCTAATCTTAGGCAATAATTTGCTCTGCAAATTGTTTTCAATGTAGTTTTCCCTCTACTTTGGCAAGGTGTAGGAGCCACGGGCTTGTGGAGTGGCTGAGTATGGACCAAGTGATTCCTCCAGGGCAGCTGAGCAGTAACTCCAGGCAAGGCAGGATCTGTCCTCAGTAATCCCAGACCACTGGATTGACTCCTGGTTTTGTTTTCACTTCCTTAACTTAGAAGCCAAAACCAGGGGAGTGAAAGGATGGCCAACAGATATGATATGTCCCAGATTTCCATTCCAAGGTGCTCAGTGAGGTTTGACAAAATTCAAAGCTTTTTGCTCTAGTTTTGTGATAGGAGTGGGTGCTGTCTTTGTTTCTCTTGCTGTACAGCATTGACTTAGGCTGTCAGTATCCTTGGTTCAACCCACTGCCTCTGCTTCTGATATAATTTAAAGTTGTTATAGTGGTTGATGGGTTTGAGCTCATGTTGACTTCATACTTCAGTCGTTCAGGGGTTCTGTGTGAATATTGACCAATATTTTATAGTGCTACAAAGGAAGGAGGTAACAGCATATATTTTTGTGTGAATATTGGCCAATATTTTATAGTGCAACCATCTAAGGAGGTGACAGCATGCACTTACTGTCTCTTGCACCTTTCCATGTAGGGGTCCAGAGGTTGGCTGAGGTCTGTTTTGCTCCCTCTGGGGAGAGCCTGAGGGCTTTTGGAAAAGTCACAAACTCTCTGGGACTGAACAGTCATTTTGTCCTGAGTTTTAATGATGCTGTCACTGTGGGGTGTATGACTCTGAGGTGACACAGCCCTGGTCCTGACTGGTGTCTTCATCCCTGGAAGTTTGCAGCTGCAGCTGTCCAGCCTGCCTGATGCTCCACCAGTCTCTCATGGAGAATTTGCCATGAGCCATCTATGATATTTGCTTTCTGAACTTATTTTCCTGCTTCTCAGTGTACCTGCTAGACATTCTCACAATATGCCCAGAGGAAGAATATTTTTTCTCATTTTAAGACTGTATTAGATAAGAGAAAGAATAGGTTTGGCTAAATTAGTATATCTACAGATGTTATCATCAGAATATGAAGGAAAAAAAGTACATTAAATGGTCTTTACCTATTTGCTAGGCAGTTTATTCAGTAGTCACTCAAGAATTACTTTTAGCACATGTTTTGCTGATTTTTTTCAAACTTTTCTGTCCCCAGGATTAGTATTGATACCAATGCTATTGGGTGGGGTTTTTTCCTTCTAAATAAAAGCCATGTAGAGGAAGGGTTATCCAAGTCTCTCAGTGACATTCCTAGTCAATGGAGGGATTGCAGCAGGACTACAGGAGCTGTCTGCACCCAGCCCACCTGTTTCTGCACATTTATATGAAGACTGCTACATCCTGATTCCTTCAAACCAACAATAATTCCCTCTGCACAATAAGATGCCCTAGATTTCTCGTGGTTTTCATACGTCTTTTTAGGGACTCTGCCCTTAAAATTCATGGCAGGCACTTGAGAGGTTATGTCCTTTCCATGACTCACTTCAGGGAGTTTCACAGATGTCTTCAGTTTGTTCAGGATTCCTACCTCTGTCTCTCCAAGCAGAAGAGAATTGCCATTAGCCTTTTATACCAGGCTTAATTGCCAATTACCAGCGGGTGAACAGCCTCATAACACTGTGCTGCTCCAAGCCTACCATGCCTTGCAAAGGGGTTCTGTGCAGAGAAATCTCTGCACGAGGAGGGATAAAGGCCACTGAAGGACCTCCTCATTTCTGCCAAAGTTTCTAGCAGCTCCTTGTAGTTTTGAGAGCTCCTCATGCATTTAACTGGAATATTCCTATTAAAAAAAGTCATATTTCCATCCAAAAGTAAGGGCAGAAAACCTTTAGAAGAATTGTATTTCAAAAAATAAGACAAATGCAATTTGAAAATTGTATCAACACAAGAAAACGTATTATTCCAGTTCATATTTGAAAAATAAGATATTTCATATGCAAAATGAAGTAAAAAAGGAGCAGCTGCTCTGTTCTGTTTTATTTAATCCCATTTCTCCATATTTTAAGCAGAGCAGGTCACAAGCACAGTCCAGTGGGGGAAGTTCAGTATATTAAATGCACCAGCAGTTTTCTCTTGCAAATTGATTATTTAAATTGAGCTACTCTCAAGTAATGGACAATACCCGTGCTTACAAGTATGAGTTTGTGTGGAGATTTGCATTCCAATCCATTCTTCTTTCTGTCCTCTCAGAGACATCCAACTTAATTTCTTTGTGCTTATCTCAGCACTTACATCTTAAAATTAAAACTTATTACGTGTTCATAAATTATTGTAAGGACTTTTTTTTTTACTGCTTTGTCTTTTTCTGCATATGGACACATACATTTATCTGGATGCAGAACTTTTTTTTTTTTTTTTTTTGCAGATGAAAGTATTGCAGAAATTTGGAAAGGTTAAATAAAAAAAAAATGGTTTTGACATTTTCACTCAGTTGTGATTTCTGAAAGTAGGGATTAGTGATGATTCCTCCTCCAGTACCAGCCCCAAAGTGGGAGATGACTTTTTAAGAGGAGATAAAGGAAACACTGGGATTGGGAATTCATCCAAAGATTCTTGGAAGGATACCCAGGTTCTAATGTTTCTGGTTGTTCTGATTTTTGGAGAATTCACAAGCCAAATTAAGTTGTTCTCATATTTGCTGCAGTAACCATTGCTGTCAACAGCATCATCACAAACAAAATAATTTCCTCATTTCAATTAACCACAGATTATTCTGATAGCTGTACATGCAAACCTGCCTGTGGCTGCTTCAGTGAAGAGTTTGAATGTGAGTCTCCTTCACCAAAAAGAGTAAAACAATCCTTTTTGAAGCAGAGTTCCCACATTCTTCAGGGTCAGCCCACAAAGGTTCTTCTGCAGATCTAACTGAATTTCCCTGGCAGATCTTGTCTCAGTTGTGCTTCTTTCCATCGAGTGTGCTTGGCAACTTGGCCATATCTCATAAGCCTTTGCTTTTGGAGTTGGACTTGCCAATGCAGCTTTAAACTAAATGGGGCTGTAAATCAAAATGTCCTCATCTACAATTCTTCCCTAAGCATCTGATTGCAATCATGCTGCATGCTACTTGTACAGGGATGTTTGAAACTGCCTATAAAACAACAGCTAATTGCTGATCTGCTTAATTAAAGAGAGCCTTTTGTTGTCACATATACAAAGATAAATGAAATAATCAGCTTTGGACTAATGAGAGATAATTAGATTATGCAGTCTGATAAATAAAGACAAAAATCCTGCAGATTGCCACTGTACTCTGGACAGCTGAGATCACCCCAGGATTTAGAGGTGCACTTTCCTTTCATTTCCTCCCCATTCTTTTTGAATTTTTTGCATCCCAGAATTTACAGGGTGATCAGATCTTCCAGGCATTAATGACTGTTGTTACGTACTATAATTTAGGATTTCTTGTTTAACAGCAGTGTGATTTGCACGGACACAATTCATTCAGAATTTAAGTTCCCATGTAAAAAATATTACTAGATCTGACTGCTCACTGATGACCTTCCAGCCTGAGCAGACATGTGATAATGACAGTCCTCTTCAGGGAGGAAGCTAAAATGAAATGCCTTTGTTTGTTCTTTTTGTTGCTCTATTTAGATTGATAAACAGAGGCTCAGTTTTGTCCAGAAGGCCTAAAATGTGCATGCTCAGTGGGTGTTAACACCCAAGTCCAGTAACTAGTGGAAATTGCTTATTTTAGTGGATTCAGTTTCTTCTAGAGCAGTGCTGGGTTTTGGGGGAGTACCTGAGCAGCTTTCTTTATTCTTCCTTTCATTTGTGATCTCTGAAGAAGTAAATTTAGCTCACCGAAAGATACTCTACAGGCACACACCTAAAGCATGCAAATCATAGAATCAGACTAGAGCTTGTAGAAAATTGACTCCTCACAACCAGACAGAGTGGACATCACTGGACCAACTGTTCTGCTCTTCAAATCTCCTTCTGTTATGCTGCACTACTTGGCAATGTTGGCAGATCCCAAGATTTTTTGAATAAATTGGCAAAAAAACCACCCCAAAATAAATTGCCTTTAATCGTCATTTTCCATATCAGTTTTGTAGCAGCCCTTTTTACACAACCTGTATGTTAAGCTCAGGGAAACCTTTGTTAGTGTGGGGGTATCAATAGATGACAGATTTACAAGCAAGCATAAATGAGATGTTTTTCCTGAGCATGGTTTCTGTGGCAAGAGTCTGTTTACAGCTGGATTGTTTGGTTTCCTCCTGGAACTGGGGTTTGGTGTCAAGGGCCAACACACAGGAAAAGCAGTGGTTGTTTCATAAGTGAGAGGGATATGAATTTCTTGTGACATCATGTGATTGTCAGCAAACAAAGATCAGTCATTTATCAGCATTTTTTGTCTTATTTACAAGGTCAGAATAAAATACCATTTTGACAAGACGTCTTCCTACACTTATGGTTAAAGGCCACCCTAAAGAGAATCCTGAATCTGTAGTCAGTCCTGTGCTGCTGTTGTGATACATGAACAATATTCTAGTCATCTGAATAATTTGCACCATATTTTCTAGTTAGATTAATCATACATAATATTAAACAGCTGTTGCTTTCTCCTCTGCCAGCACTCACCATCCTGGTGCCACAGCCAGGTACTCACATGTCCCCAGCATGTACCTGCATTCTGCAGCTGCTCCAGTATCTAGAATTAAGGTCACCTTCACAGGGATATACTGTCACACTGGCACCTATTTTCAACCTATTTTTCAAGCCTCTTAAACCTAGATTAGACCAGTTAATTATTTTAATGCCTTCACATTCAGAGTTAGGATGTTGCATAGTATTAATGCCCATTTAATTAAAGACACCCAGCCAAATCTTCCATTTAAGCTTCATAAGTTTTGCCTATTAACAACACTGTATTTTGTCTATCCTTACATGGATCACGACACGGACACAAAGAAAAAAGGTGGAGAAGTGCATTTAATTAAATAGCAGGCCTAGGTCAAGTGTCTGCCTCATATGTCACTGTACAGCAAAGATGACTGCAGGAAAATCCCAGGAAAATCAGCTCCTCAGTGAAACTGGATCTGTTGGAGAGCCCTGTGGGTGCTCTCCCTTGGAGGAACCATCCACAGAGCCTCCTGCCCTGCATTTTACCTTCATCCATGTTATGTCATGTTTCTTTTCTCAGGAAAGAGGAAGCAACCAAGAGGACCATCTGGAAGGGTGGATGTTCCCCCATCACGAGCAAAAGAAGGTGAGCTGGACCATTTGTTACTGGGCAACAGGCTTTTTTCATGGATTTTCAGAAAGATCTATATACAACACATCCTCTCTCATTAAAGGCAGCACGAACACTTAGCAAAGGTCAACTCCTACCTGGGGTAGAGCTGTGGGGAGACAAGAGGTTAAGGCTGGTAAAATTCCCATGATATCTTTTATGGAGGTGAAGAGATAGCATATGAGACAAAGAAATCAGTAGAAATATCCTGCTACTTAAGAGGAATGAGCTTTTAGCTCTTGGAACTTCTGCTGTAAATATTTGTCAGCTGATATCTGGGCTGCTCATCACTAGCTACTCAAAAACAATCCTCCAGCAGTTGTTTTCTGAGAAGCCCTTTTCCTATTCCCTTTATCTACTGAAAAGCTGCTGTGCTGCTGCAGGAAGCCAGCCAGCACACATCCCTATTATCTGGAGGCCTCAGTCCTGAATCAGAAATTCTTCACTGACAGGTGCTTGCCCAAACCCAGAGCAAAAAATGATCACTGCATTGATAGTTTGTGACCAAATTATTCTCACTCAGATTCTTCTTTGTCTGTGGATTATGTCAATCACTGGCAAATAGTTTCTTTGTACAATTCCTGACATATTTAAAATGCTGCTGGATATGCAGGGTGGGATGGGAGAAGTGAGGATGTGACACCATCTCTCACAACAGGCTTTCAGGCAGATCAGCCTGGGGTGGGTGAGGAGGGTGCTGGGCCTCTGCAAGGGGCAGTGTTTTCAAATGTTCCCATCCCCAATTTGTCTTTTCCAACACACCAGTGAAGCCAGTTGTCTTGCAGTGCTGATTTCTTCAGCTTGAGCACACCCATCCCTGTAGGATGAGAAGGTGCTCTGGTTAGAGGTGGGAATTTTACCTTCCTTCATGCTTCTAACTTTAGTGTAACCTAATCTCAAGGAGCCAACAGCTACATCTCATCAGTAAAAGAACTGACCCTTGCCCTCTTCCCCCAGCAACATCAAACAGTGTTGACACAACAGGGATGCAAAGCAGGGGAAGAGCCCCAGAGCAGGCATCAGATGCAGATGTGCAGAATTAGACCAGCTGCTGGTGTAAAGACAAAGAATATTTATCGAGAGCTGAAGTGAATTTGTAAAGCTGTATTTGAGATTTTAAAAGCTAAGATGAATATTCTTTTCATTATATTAAAAGCACATTGCTAAGTGTTTACAGTGGTGATCTGTGATTAAGTAATTTAGATCTGTCCACAAATTCTCACCTAGGAGTAGGTGTCACATTACCTGTTCACCAAAGCTTTCCTAGAAGCAGTTGAATCCTGAGAGAAAGCAAAATACATTTGAGTTAACATGGAAATCTCAGGGGAACTTTAAAATGATTCTTGAATAATTTTAAAATCAAATTGTATTTACACTCCTAACTGCTATAAGCCCTTTTTCAAATTCATTGGCAAACAAGTGAAACACGTCTGAGTTGTATGATTTATCACATGAGATTTCATCAAGGGTAGCACAGCTGAAATGAACTGCACTTTCTCAAAAGCTAACAGGCAGATCCTGCCCCTTTTGGACACCCTGCAGTTTTTGTTAGTGACTTTTAGGGGGGAGAGTCTTATTTGTTTAAAAAAAAGGGCACTTCTCTAAAGAACATTTAATGTCATGACTTATAACATTTGCTGCTGGGGACATTTTGCAAGATGATGAGAAAGCAGCATATAAATTATTAGATTCACAATTTTAATATTAATAGCTCTTTGCATTCTCATGGCACTTTTCAGCCTAGAAACTGAGGGTACTGCTGTGCATAGAAATGTATGTGCCAGTAAGGGAGTGTTTGTTTGCTCCTCTGAGGCCAGCTGCTGTTCAGCAAGGTGAAGCCACTGCTCACATCCCTTGCAAGGGGATGGTTACAGTAAAACAGAATCCTGCTATGCTGTTTAGTCTTAGGAGGCTAAAACACCATCAGCTCTTGGTCTCTCCTCAGTGGTGGGGCTGTCAGCAATCCTCCAGTTCTTGGTAGCTCTCAATTTTCAGCTGTCTAACAATGGCCCTTCACTCTTAGTGATGTGCCTTAAGTTTTAGCTTTCATATTTTTTAGATTTTTGTGCTGCCTAGGTGTGCAGCTCTGAGCTTCATATTGAGTGTTATTCAGCTCTCTTCACAGAGTAGGTACACAAAACAATCCTTTTCCAGCTTGAGAACCAAGGACACCTGTTACAAGTTTTCAGGCCCAAAAGTAGTTTAGATGTAGTACTAAAACAACAGTGAACTGAGGAGAAAAAAGCAAGAAGGATGGGACTTCATAACCTGAAGCTATAATTGGACAATTAACCCCAATACACAAATGGACCAAAACTTATAAAAGTGTGAAACCCCATGACCTGTCATCCGTTTTGTGACCATTTTGGGTCCATCTCGGGTGTAGCCCTGGCCAGGCTCTTGTACAGCCCAAGGTATATCCTTCAAGGCCTTTTAATAAATGCCTACTTTATTCTCTTAGCTCTGTCCAGTCTCTGTTCCAGGTCAGCCTTCTCATGGCATCATTAGTAACCAGGGAATATTCTCTGGAGACAGAAAATCCTGTCACATCATATAAATTAAAGACTTTTCCTTTCTGGTTTGGTCCCAAAGCATTGCGTTCAGGATCTGTTTTCTAAAACAAGTAGTTATTACAGGGTTTTGCTCTTATTTGGGTGTGTACAGCTGTGGACAGGGATGCAGACACAAGGAAGATTTGTATCTGATCTGTGGAATCAATTGCCTGTGTACAGAGTCCCAGGAACAACCTGGTCCTTCACAGATTCAGCAGCACACATCCAGCCATTCCAGGCTGTGGGCACTACATTTAACACAGTATTTATGGCACTGAGTGCTCTCTGGCTTTCAGTAAGCATTCAGTAAAATAATCTCTGGCACAATTTTAATATACATTGTAGTAAGCAATGCTTTCCCATCTTGCAGCATTGAGTTGTGCAGCTTTAGATTTTCAAGGACTGATACCACCAAACCCCATTGACTGCAGCAGAATTAGTCACAATATTAAGCACAAATGCCTGCAGACATTTTTATTGGATCAGACCCAAAAAAAGAAGAGAAATCTAGCCTTATTTCATAAGCAAATAACTGATGCTGATGTAGTGTTCCAAAACAACCTCTGGATCTTTACTAGTCTTTATGTGCTGTGTTTCCTCTAAACCAAAGTCCACATTAGAAATGTAAATATGACAGCTTTCAATATATCTTTATGATAAAACTGTCTTTTCAGCACATATTTCAGTTACTTCTTGTCTATTTTGAATCCCATAAAGGTCATAAAGATAACATGTTTTCTGTGCCCACCAACAAATGTACCAGTACAGAAAGGCAGCCCATGGGGCCTCCTGGAATCAAGGAGCAGGATTTTTTTGTTGCGTTATTTACTGGTTTACTCTTCCGTAGGAACAAAGCACTATTTGATCCCCCTTTTATTTCCACTAAATCTCATTTGCTCTGTAGCTTGCCCCCATCCATGTGTTCAGCAGAGGTATTTACAGCACTAATAAAAGCATTTTTCTGTGGAGGGTCAAAAATCATTTCTCTTAATATATTTTTGGATCTGTTTTTAAACATCATCCATTAGTTGTAGCAGTTATATTACAGTGGAAACAAAAAAAAATAGGTTTTTTACTGCCAGAAATAATTAATTAATTAATAATTCCAGGCTATGTTAGAAAGCAGTCTTTTTCTTCTAGCACTAATGATACAAGTGACCCACAAACCATTGTCTTCATGCATTGTTTTAGCCTCTACCTGCAGAGAGGAAAGCTGCTGTGCTCTCACTGCCTAGCATGTGGCAATGTAGCAATCTTCCAATATGTTATGTCTGCAGATTAGAAGAGACACAGACTCATCCCTGGCCAGGAAGCTACTGGCTCCATCCTCATTATGGCAGATTGATCAGTTTATACTGATTACAGGAAATGGCTGTTAACTGGGTGAATAAATAACACATCTGTGAGCAGGGCTTATCTTAAAATTTATTGTTCCTTTCTCCAAAAATGATCATGTAGAAAATCAGAGGAGGAATAACAATGTTCCGTTCAACCACGGAATGATTTTTTTCATTTCCAATAATGGTAGATGTTCATGTCCCAGTTTATACAGACTAAAAAACAACATCCTTGCCTGTCCTTTTAAAGTTTCTCTCCCTGACATGCTATCTCCCAGCTAATATTCACACCTATTAGCACATAGTGCCCTTGAGTCACTGTTATGTCATTTTGAGGAGTGGTAGGTGGATACTAAAACCACAGAGAAGTTGCACATTACCTGGGCTGCAGACTGACAGAATGTACCTGCACATGCCTGGGACACTGCTCAGTGCTTTCTGAGAGGCTGTTTTGATTTGGGGAACACTTCTCACACCTTGCTCTCTGGCACAATTTGCCACTCACTCCCCAAGAGGTGGGGAAAGGCTGGTGAGAAATGGAAGGGCAAGTTCACACACTGCAGTTTTAGGTGGAAATTAGGTCTTGAAAGCAATTTGTTGCACTGACCATGCTATCTCTGCTCATTTGGGGAAGAAAGTTTAGTGTACTCAACAAGAATATTTTATTCTTTTTATTCTTTACCCACTTGTAAAAATAAACTGTGCAATTTTTGCATTTGAGTCATTCTCATCTTTCCATATTTCAGCGTTATTGTGCTCCTTATTCTCATTTCCAGTCTCATTCATAAGAAAACAGGGGTTTGCATCATATTAGAATCATTTGCTTTATCAAGAGCCCGATTAAAGTCCAAAATAAAAAGAAATTCAATTTTAGCATCCCTCTGTGTGTAGAGTAAATATGCTGTTTGCAGTAAAGTTTTCACCTCCATTTGCTTTTGATGCTTATTATAACTTAATAAGTTTTTTTATTCAGTTTGTAAAGTGCCCCTTTTTAGCCTCTAGCTGCTGGGTGACACCATCTGTGATTTCCAATGAAATTAAATTAAGTGAAAATTCAATCAACACGAAGATTGTTGCTCCCACAACTTCACTGAGAGGCTTGGGATCTCTCTGAAGTGACACATCTTTCACACAGGAACCACAAGCACTGCATGAGCCAGTTTAACCCAAAGGAGAAGATTTCCCAGAGAACAGAATAGCTAACATACTATTTCCAGTGTATCATGCCCGGTTTAATTAATGATTAATTATCATTAATGACCCTAGCTCAGCCCTTCTTGGCAACAGGCATTCAGAGTGACCTCTCCATTATTCTTCAATAGGAAGGCTGTCTCCAGGTACATTTTTATTATGTCTCTGTGCTCTGAGGGTGCAGGGGTCAGTACCTGAGCAGTCCCTGCTCACAGGCAGGACCTTTCCAGCTGAGACAGAGGGAGGCTGTGCCCAGCCAAGCACTGAGGAGAGGCCACTGAGACACTGGAGCATGGACAGCACGACACATTTGTTAGTCTTAATATGCCTCAAATGAGTGCTGGAATCTGAGATCTGAGCTCCAAGAACAAGGAAATCAGGGAATTAAGAAAAAAAAAAAAAGAGGTTAGGGTAATTTAAAAAGAAAATAATCTTTTTGTACCTGCTATTCTCTCTTTTTTTTTTTCTGTTACTTTCTTTTCTCTTTCATATTCTCTGCCTTTGCCACAACCATATTCTAATCTTCTCTTTAACCAGTTAATAACAGGAAGCACAATGGCTGAGTTCAACAAAATACCAGTAAAAACATCCCTAGGGAAGGAGTCGAGTGGTCAAAGCTTGGCAGTGTGGCTTTTGTGCTATTATACCTGACATTTTGCTAGCCTCCCCAAACATTCTTCTGAACACATCGAAATAAAAAGTAGAAAATAATTCCCCTTTCATTTAGTCCTCTTTGAGTCAGAAAGATGAGTATTTTTCACCACATCATTTTCACAGGATTTTCCAATAGGACTTCACACAATCCATGGCCTAGATGACTCATAGTGTAGTTACCAAAGAAGACAAGCAGTGATTTCCACCACAGTGGTGAGCTAATTTAATAATGGACATAAATGATAAGTTACAGTACCAGAACTTCAGAGTATTTGACAATAATCCCTGCACTTCCCAGCAAACTCTTTGAGAAAGTGGAGATCAATGTCTAATAGTATTGGTTATTATTAGGATCCTTCTAACACATCTAGGCTTTTTCATCTTCTTTAATACAAAAATGAGGTCACTTTGAGCACGTATTGGCAGAGAAACTTTACAAGAAGTCTTGGAGGCTTACATGTTTGGGGTTTTTAAACCAGAGTAACTTTCTATTTTTAAACAGTTAAGTTTGCAGAATCCCTTCCAGAGAACATGTGGTCCTTAGCTCAGGGAATGTGGACTACAGAAAAAGGGCTTAACTGATGGCAGTGTAATGCATTTTTCATTTTGTATTAGTGTCTAGCTCAAAATCTATTTTCCAGGTGGACCATGTGGCCTCTTGCACATCACCTTGAACATGACAGTGCAGTGTGTAAACCATTTGATGAAGGTTACTGTCAATAACAAAGGTGAGAGTAAAGAAAAGGATATCAACCCAAATTCTTTGAGTGTTGTTCTATAGTTCCAGCCCTGATCACATAGCATAGTTTGCAGCAAGCCAGTAAATTTGGGAAAAGAGGTGTGTGTGTGTGTGTAAGTAAAACAATAGGTGTCACCAGGTGTCACTATTACACGGGGTTTTTTTCTTTACATGTGAGCAAATGACCAGTTTGGGGAAGATATATCATATTATCAGCTCATGCTTAAGCATTTGGTATAGAACATTCAGTGTAGGTAAAAAGGGCTCTGCAAATGCAGGAGAACTTGCTGTCTTCTCGGGGCTGATGTCATGCACATCATTTATCACTGGGGACAAGGAGAACCATGGGGCTGAGGTTCCTGCTAGGGAGAATTTCCCCAAGTGCTGTTGTAGAATCTCTCTTCTGAAGCTAATATGAATATGTATAAATAAACCAAAATTCACTGTAAATATATCTCCTGTAAATACATCACTGCATCTTCTTTGCTGACAAATTGCTTGTAGAAGCCTGATCATTTACTGCTATCTAGCAGCAGATAGATGTAGTACTAAAGCAAGGTGCACCACTTGTGTGTGTTTGCTCTACAGCGTTGGTGTATTATACATCAAACAGTGAAAACAAGTGTAAATATTTGGAGAAGAAGTGGTAGAGCACAAGGACAATGATGGTATTTTACTATAAAACTGCAGATATGGACTTACCAAAGAATCTGTGCTGTGTTTGAAGCAGTGGTGGACCTTTCTCAGAGGATACCATGTGACTTCCCACAGAAAATTGCAGAAATCCTAACTGATGTGTGGGTGGTAGTGCACTGAATGATCTCAGACTCGACCCAGGCTGTAGCTTCGTGACAAATCCCACTCATATTGCCAAGCAGCTTGCAAAAAACCCACTTCTATCTTACCCTGGGTGGGAAAGACACAGGCAAGCCCAGAAGAGGGTTGGGATTTCCACTGAAGGAAGTAATATTGCCCAGCCATTGCATGGGACAGGCTGGTATTTACTACCATGGACACAGCTGGCATAGCTGCAGGTATTTGATCTGAAGTGAGGTTGTTTAGTTTGGAGGAGTTAGAAGCAGGAGTTCAGCCTGCCTGGTGGCCATAGGGTGGTAAGGAATTGTCTCTCCAGTCCCCTAGGCCTGAGCTGCATGGGGAGCTCTGCAGAGAAAGCACTGAAATACTCCAGGGTGCAAGCATTGCTTGTTTCAGTTTTAGTAATCCACCTCAGAATGTCATTTTCAGCAAAAGGAATTTCTGACAAATAAAATTTTCCTGTTTTCAACAGCTGCCTTTATCCAAAGCTCACTGGAGGCAATAGGAATCTTTAAGCTGACTGAATAGACTTTGCATCATTCCTGTTTTGAAGATTTCTTGCTTCCTACCTAATAGGAATAGTATGTCTTGTGATGTGCTGCATTGCAGTTTGGTCTCTGGAAGAAGCAGTGTTGGAATTGATGAATCATTCTCATCCTTGAGATATTGCCATATAGGACTATTACCATCATAAATAGTATTGCAGCGACTGAACTTAAAAGTCACGATCTGTGGAAGAATCTAATCCCTTTTGAACATTCACAGCTGCCTTCTTACCACTAACTTTACCTGATTCACTTCAAGGGGGAAGCCTCTTTCAAGATATTTTCTCTCCTCTGCTTAAGAAACACTATCCGTTTCTCTGCACACTCTGACATTGCTTCTTCCCCTGAAAGCTGGTGCCCTTGGACATTTGAACCTCATTAAATTTAGAAAGCCCAGTAACTTGGGTTTGTTCCCATAGTGATGTTGCAAATCTCATATTTACAAGGGATTCTTTTTAAACATTCATTATCTCTTGTGGTTGCCAACACTAAGTATAATATCACATCCTCTTTTAGTTAGAAAACATGAATTCTGTAAGACACGGAGCTTTATAGCAAAGTAAGGAAAAGGAGACAATGCAGCAAAGAAGCAAATACTCTGTACATTTACTAGTGGGAAAGCTGCAGAAGGTAAAAGCAACAAAAATAGTTTGAGACAAAAAACCTGACTGACACGATATGTACTAATGCAAATTGAGGACAAATTTTAGATACGTGGGAAAATGTTCCCAATCCTCTCACCTGTCTCAGGATAAGCTATGAAGCAGGGGACTTGCTATGCCAGAGAAAAAGACCTTTAATGAGCACCAATCTCTTCTTGTGGTTCAGCAAGAACTGTCCTGGTCATAACTGCCACAGCCTGCAGGTGCTGACTACCACATCTCCATCTTAAGTACTTGCTCCTGGGCACTCAGAGGAGGGCCAGTTTTATTAAGCCAGTTTGAGGCCATCAAAAAAGATGATACTCCTGATAGCTCAGGACTATAATAAGGTAGTGCATTACACATTGTGTAATAAATATAGCTGGAAGCATTACAAAATGGCTGGAGAAATCTCCAACATTAATATTTGATTCAAGATCTTTTAGTTGTCCGTGGCATATTTTGATTGAGGAGGCTTGTGAGTATATTTATTTATTTTTAGATTTATGTAAATGTGCAGAGTCAACATCTCCTGAGGCACCAGTATGGCATCCAGTAATATGTGCTGTGTTGTGTAAGCCCATTTCCATCAGAGTAAAGGAGCAACGCCGCCCATCCCAAAAACCAAACTCTGCTAAATTCCCTGAGGGAGCCCCTGACAAAGCAGGTATCAGCTCACAGCGCTTCCACCGGGCCAGAGCAACGTGTGGGAGGAATTTGTGTTTCAGGGTCACAGGCTGTGGTGTGACACGGCTTTGGCAGGTTCGGTGACCCGGCGGGTGTTTGCCCAGCGCCCCGGCCGGCCGGGCAGGGACAGGAGGCTCCTGTGCTGCTGCTGCCCCGGGCTTGCCAGCAGAAACCACCTCGGGGGGAACAGGAGGGCTCAGGCAGCAGGGAAGTGGCCCCAGGGGGGTGAAGAGCCCAGCACAGTCTCCCCATTTGCGGACAGGGACAGGGACAGGGCAGGGACACCCTGCGTGCACACCCAGCCGGAGCACTCAGAGCTCCAGGATGGGCAGAACCTGCTCAGGCAGGAGGGCTCATCATACCTGCAGCCCCTGCTCCCTCCCTGGACTGCACAGACTGGCTGATGTGATTTTTGGGTNGGATGAACATTTGTGATTTTCTATTTCTTTGAAAGGATGAAGAAACATCTGTCCTTTTGCAAAATCTTTTGATTTTTTGTTTCCTCAAGAAAAGTGGAGTGACAGGTTTATTTTTTTTTAAAGAAGTTAAAGATGAAAGAAGTTAGGACCCCAACTTTTATGTCTTTTCCAACAGCAATATTTCAATGCTCCTAAAATTATTTTACACTTTAAACATCTCATTTTGTTAAACAAAATGCCATTTAAACAAGGTTTTGGTGCCTCTAGTTTTTCTTTTAAGTAACATTGATTAGCAAAAAAACTTTCTTACAGGAGAAAAAATAAAGAGAAATTAGATTGTGGCCTCCACACTCATACACTTTTACGTATTTTCCAGAATTGTCTTCCCTATTTCACAGCATCAGTTTAGAGTAGATGAGTGTTAAAACTTCATCTGACCGCATTTGCCCTCCTAAATTCTCCTGTACTGAAACACCACAATTTTCTCACTTTCATCTTCATTTCGTGTAAAGAAATGTAAGGTCAGAGAAGGGGTTTCTCACACCATCTGGTTCGCGAGTTGGAAAGAAAAGTGAAGTGGGAACAGCCAGCTGAAAACCTGATTATCCAGAAATATTTCAGGACAGAAGTCCCACCTGTCCCACAGGACAGTAGCACTCCTCACCTTGAGACGTCCCCATTGCCCACTCCCATGGAGATTCCACCTATGGAAGGCATCTCCGTTTCTCCTTCCTTCTCTCCTTTCTCCTGGCTTGTCTAAATAAGCAATAAACACAGTTTTAGACCTGTCACTGTTTTTCCACTGGTTGGCAACCTCCAGCTTTCTGAGGATTGCTTTTTTTTGTCTAATTGTTCTGGTGAGTAATTCAGCTGCAGCCTGTGAGACGACAGCGATTCCTCGTGGCTGACGGGCTGCTTTGTGCTCATGTCACAACTTCTTTGGGAAATTGTTAGCTGGCACTGTGGTAATTCAATTTTGATGAATACCCTGTAACTTAATTTACTCTGTGGCAAAACACGATTGTATAAACAAATTGGTTCTGTCCACACCCATTGTACCTTTACAGGGTATCATTTTAATATTAACCACTTTGAGCTATGAGAGATTATATTACGGACCCTGAAGCAGGAATGTGTCTGTAAGCACAGGGCAGATGGTTTTAGTTTCACATCACAGCTTTTACAGAGGTCATTTTCTGAATGTGAGAATAACAGACCAAAATAAAAGGAGTTGCCATCATGTATCAAAAAAGGTGAGTTGTGACAGCAGTTGGGACACCCTGGCAGGGACCAGGACACTGCTGCATGGGACCTGCACACAGTCAAACACAGCAACAGTCTATGTTCCAAGGAGTGCTGAGCACAAATACTACAGAAATAAGTTTTAGTTCAGTAATAAAGTTTAAAAAATGTGAAATATTGACTATCATTAGCATAGGAGATATTGCAAAATTGCTAAAGAAAATGAAAAGCTCCTTTCTCTGCTCGCAGGAGCAGCCTCTAGCCTGTTGTGCAACTCAGGCTGTGTCTGCACCATGAGACCAGGGCCCCAGAACACCTTCCAGTGAGGAAAACAGCTGGCCTAAACCTGGAATCTGAAATATGTTTAGTTGCCCTAAAACCTGGATAACTTCCTTAATTAAGTTTGATGCAGGCCTACCTGTGGCCATTGACTCAGGGGTTGCATTGTTGAGAGGAACACCATTTAAGTTTTTGGATAACAGAATATTGAAGGTAAAATCAATGAGAGATCTGCTGTATTATGTTTGCTTTGAATTATGGAAGTATTCTATCAAATATTATCAAAATTGCAATATGTGAGCCTAATAAAAAAGGAAAGGCAACACCAGGGATGTTAACAACAGCAGGACAGTCCTAGTCTCTTTACTTCTTTCACAGCCATCCTGACAATTTGACTTCCATTTACCTGGCAAAAAGGGTGATGGAAGATGTTTTAAAAGAGATTAAAGAAACTGACACCCTTTGCACTGCAACAAAAATGCAGTGTGAAACTGGCCAGACTCACTTTTTAAAAAATACTGATAACCCTGTTGATCAGAGTGGGATTATCAGAGGTCAGATCAGCCCGGTGTTATTTCCAGAGCTGCCTTTATCACCATCAGTTTCCATCCCATGTTCTCCAAATGTCCAGTTTGAACCCACAGATGTTTCCAGGCGCTCTCAAGGCAAACATGTGGCACCAGCTCCTTGCAGGTTTTCCTTTAACACCTCAAGACGGTCTAAAGGTATTTAACATGTGCTCCCCATGTGTCCCCTCAATGATACACAGAGGGGTCCAGTAATTCTGCAGATACTCCCCATGGCCCAGGTGCTGGCACTGAGGGCGGGGTACTGTTTTAAAACCTCACTGTATTTAATGCCTTAGGCAGTATCTTCTGCCCCTTAGATGTGTCTAAATGTCTAGAGTCTTCCTTCTCCCCAAACCTCTGTGCACACTGAGCTGCATTGTGTTCAGGCCCTTTGTGTTGCTGTAGGGCACGAAAGAAAGACTCCAAATATTTCAGAAGGCAAAGAGCATAGAAAAAGAAGGTTTTATTTTCTAATTCTTACTACTTTTTATAAGGTGTTCTGATACAGATTTAACATGGTTGGTGAATAGGAACGACACCTCTCTAATCCCATTGGTTAAACCAGAGAAACAACAAAATGCCACCTGGAGAAAGATTGTTTTGAGAAAGGATAGTTGTTTGCCAAGACTGTTTCGAGAAGAAGTTTTCATGAGATATTTTTCCTTGGGAAAAAGTTAGCAGCTGCTCTCAGGCTAAAATCTCTCAGGCCCACACCTTTGTGACTCGGGGTGAGCAGGGGGTGCCAGGCAGGAGGGGTTGTGCTCCCAGCACAGCTCCTGCTCAGCAGGTACCAGGCCCAGCCCTCCAGGGAGAGCACTCAGGCTCCTGGAAATCCTAAGCATGGATTTCAGCAAGTGAAAAGGACTAATGTAAGTGCAAATAAATATTGGAGAAATTCACTTTTAGAACTCCATTGTGATCTCATCTTGGCCCCAACACAAAGGATGTTTATTGTTTGCAGTCTCTGCCCATGGATCTCCTTTTGGAATCTCTGGAGCTATTATTAAAGGAGGAAGCTGGAAACCTGAAAAACTGCTGGGCCCAACTGTTTAATGGGTAAGGATTAATCTAAGGATGCTTCTCCCAGAAACAAGGAGCCATAAGAAGAGCATGTCACTAGATCTTCCCCATGCAATGACCTGATGTTTTTTCTGTTCTCTGTAGCAAGCTTTGTTATCTAACAAGGAGCTTTGGTCAATGCTATCTTGGAAAAAATCCAGTTTCCCTAACACTTCTGTTAATATTTTTGGCTAATGTAGAACATGATCGTACAGACAATACCAATTTGCACTAAATTCCTTATTCACAGTTAGCTCCAAAACTTCTTTTCTGTCTCAAAGTAGTTTTGCAGGTCTAAGGGAGATTTTTAGCCACAGACTGCACTGGCCTTCTGGAATTATAATTGTTCAATGGTGTCATAGATGATAAACTCTTACCTTGCCCTCCAAAGACTCTGTATGGATCTGTCATTTACCAGCACGTGCCTGAATGCTGTCCTGAGCAGCACTGCATGCAACAATGTCCTCAAATGCCTTGCTGTAAGAACTTAAGCATGTGCCTATATATTTGCAGTATTGAGACTATAATAATTTTTCCATTTTACAAAGATTAGTACAAAATGAAATAAAAATGTTTCCCCTCGATGTAGAGCAGATATCTTTAAACCACAGTTTTGGAGTTGATCTGTTAAATTTTTTGGTTGGTTGCGGGATTTACTCTACCTTCTCTGATCTGCTGTGAAATGTTATTTCCACCAAAGGTGGTCTCTGTATTAAGATGCAAGCTGCTTGAACAGTAGATTAACCATGGTGATTAATGATGATAATGGATGAATGCTTTTGTCACTAACAAAACTGCGTGACCGCATATAAGCCTTAAAACCAGAATTTAAAAAATAGCATTATTTAATCTGTTTCAAGAAGATTGTAAATGCCTTGAGATATTGATCCAGCCTGTGAGGCTGCTTATAAGGATACTCTCTGCCTGCTGTAGTGTGCTTAGATACAATCTAATAAGGGCTCATTGAATAATAAACAATGGTAGCCACCCAATCCTAAAAATTTAGATTGACGGAATTCCCTCCCCAGTGAAGAGAAAAAAGCTGCCCATAAACCCATTACTGTCCACTCACCCATAAGCCAATAGAAGATCTTGGATTATTGGAACTCTTAGCTTTAAGAGAAATTGCTTTCCTAAATTTGACCTCCCACACTAAATATAAAATATGGAGCATCTGTAATGAAGGGATTGCAGCCCAAATAGCTATCATCTCTCGGTGGCAAAGGTTAGAAGGTTGATGCACATTGGTTCCATGGGGATGGGGATGTTGGTGACCTTTTGGCATGAAAATGGTCACTTGGAGCTGTAATGTGAGAGAAAGGGGTCGGGTATTAGCCACTAAAGACTCTCTGATGCTGTGTCCTTGTTAAGCTTTTACAGAAAAAGCCATGGAGGCATTATGGGAAACAGCATCAAATCCCATCTACCAGATCTGAATATGATACAGAGGAAAAGTGAAACTGGATATATGCTCCATTTGGGTAACATTTCTTCACTTCTTAAAAGGACAAATGTCATCTGAGCTTATATAGAGCATTCATTTCAAAGAATCAGCAGGTAAAAACAACACTCTTTTGGCCACTCCTGGACCCAACTTTATATTGGCTCACAATGGGCCAAGGGTGGAAGTCCCAGGATGCATTCCTTGCCTTGTTTGCTTAAGGAATCAAACATGGCAGAGAGCAAAACAAAAATCCAGCATGTGGTTAAATGAAATTGCTGCTGTCCATACCCTCTGTTTTAGTGTAATTCCTGTAAATGATTGTGAGGGGCTATAGAGGGAAACACAGTGAACACAATGTTCCTTTTTGATCAGCAGCTTTTAACAAAGGAAGGATGTTGAACATCTGAAAGTAGGGAGTGCGGAGTTCACTGCAGGTCACCATTAAGGACAAGAACAAGGTAATGTAAGAGGCTGTGTGATTCCAGGTTGACAGGAGGATTTTAAAAGATCAAAAGTGTTTTATATATATGTTTTAGAGGACCAGAAGTGCTTTCAGTCAACAGATGAAAATGCTAATGTTTAGAAATGATGAAAGCAAGACAAATGTGGTGGTGAATTCCAACTGAGTCATCAAAACAACAAGTATTCTTAGTCTGTGGTTTTTAAAAGATTATTGCAAATTGTCCATCAGTGCAGGTGTGGTAAAAATGGCTATTCTGCTGCTATATGAGCAGCTCACTGCATTTGTTATTTTGGGATGGCAGAGTTGACAGTGAGTTGTGACTTGCAGTATTTCTCCTTTTAGAGCTGGATGTATTTGAATAAGTCTGTTAATTATTTAAGCTTTACATTGTGCTCTCTTCCTGTCAGCAACAGCAATAGAAATGTTTTTACTGTATAATTAAGGAGCTGGAGAGAAAAGAAAGAAACATTTAATAGGTGTTTCTGATAGAACCTTCATCAGTTTAGTGTGAAAAAGAAAAATGATGGAGTAATATTGCCACCAGCAATCCCTCAGTCAGGTGACTTTTTTGCTGGATCAATTCTGGTTGCTAAGCAACAAGCAAAAAGGGACGGTTATGTTTTGGTAAATCTTTTATTTTTTGAATATTCTGTGCTGGAGTTTCAGATACTGTATCTGCTACTAATGCTCGTGATTCAAGACTCAGGGTATCTTCTGAGCCATAAAAGCCCATCTTTTCTCATTTAAAAGGGATGATGTTATTTAGTTTTCAGAAAAACTTTTGTGGCTAATACACACTTGAAAATGCAAAACTGAGCCAGTGATTAGAGAATTTGTTAAAGAAAACCACAGAAAAATCATTACAACAACTTTGACATTTTTGGTTAATGATATCTACATTAATGAGTTAATTGCCAATGCATCACATTTTATGCCACTATCAAATATTAATGTTATCAATGTTATAATAATAGCATCTATTGATATAATTGAAGCTTGCTTTCCAATAGGTGTCACCATGAATAATACCATTGCAGTATTAAAATCAATAATAAGAATATTAGGAGGGCATTATAAAATGTCAATACAATGAAAACCACTTAAATGAATGGTTGATATAAAACAAACTGACTAAATATACTAAGCTATAATTTAAAATAATAAATTCACAACCCTGTGTATAACAGTTTGGACACTGCAACTCTACCATTCTTAAAAGCAGCAGACTGAAACTCATAATCAAAAAAGTTATGAAGAGAAGAAATCATAGTGCATTCAGTGATAAAATATTCAAACAGTATATGACATGTCTGAGGAAAGTATAAATACTGCAAGTAGCTTGATGTTACATTTAAGATAAAGCCTTTGTGTTTCAAGTATCCAAAATCTCCTTGCAAATATCAGTGCCTGTCTTCCTTTAGGGTCAGTTCTAGCCAGGCACACAGCTGAGGCTTGGCAGGATATATGCACTGTGTATAATTAACTGCCCAGCCCTGGAAGAGGACTGGAAAGACAAAATTCCAATATTCCAACATTCCAACATGAAACATCTTGCCAATCTGTGGCCATTGCTGTTCCATTTCAGTGGCAGCAAACTGGCACAAAGCTGAGGGTCTGAGGGCAATTCTCCTTTCAGCACCTGACAATGAGGCAAAAAAAGAAAGGTTACAAGCAGGCTTTGAAAATGTAGCACCTGAATATAGCCAGTTCTGTTTATGGGGAATAGCCAGCAGAACAAATATTTTTGGGGAAAAAAAGGCACAGTTAAAATACTTAGTTTCCTTTCAGTGGACTGAGTGAAATGCCCCCAGTCTGGATTGGTTTTGGCATTTATCCTGGCACCCTCAGAGCGAGGTGGGCACTGGCAGCTCCCTGGTGTGGGAGGTTTGTGGGAGGTTTTTCTGTTATGGCCATGCCCTGGGGCAGGGAGGGGGATCGGCTCTCCTCCAGCTGTGTGGCTGGGCTGGGGAGAGGAGGGCTGGGGAAAACAACCTTCAGGATGGCCCATCCTGAGCCACACCGATCCCCAAAGGCGTGCCTTGCCCCTGGGAAGCGATAGTTTAATGTAGAAAAGCAATTTTCCATTTTTTTCTGTCCCAGCTGTTGTGCAGGCTGGGTGGAAAGGCAGCAGGGAGTGCAGGCAGGGCCAAGCCCCTCTCCCCACAGCCCAAGCTGGGCAGAGCCCACTGTGGACCTTGCAGGGCACTGTAGCAAAATTTATAACTAAACTGAGGGGGATAAAGGTATTTCAGAGAAACATCCAAGTTATCAGCTCTGGCTGGCTTTCCATTTTTTGACTGCCCATGATCTCCATTCCCCACCACACAGGGTTTACTGCTGGAGACACAAAGCATTAGAAAGTTTACCTGGGAACTCCATACATCAGAATTGTAAATCTGGAGGCTTTTTATCACCAGAGTTGTCTTCAGCTATATCTGCCAAAAAAGTTTTAAGGCAGCTCAGGCTTATTTGCCCAAAACCATTTGACATTTTACTTCATTACTGGGTGGACTGCATTCCCTTTAAATAAATTTTCCAGTGATCTGGACTTTCACCATGAAAATCTGTACAGTGAACTCCTAGTTTATTATACCTACTTGAAAAGGGTAATTTAATAAGGCATCAGTACAAATGCTTAATTGTGCAATGGCTATTGACAATGCCTTTAAACAGTTGCATATTTGCCAGATTTAGCTAATGGAAGTAGAATTGCCACTTAATGTCTCGGTTTGCACTGGCTGAAAATAAATTGCATCTGACATTCCTTTGGCTTTTAAAGGACATATTTGGATATTTACAGTCAGATTGATCTTTTGTTGCATTTATGTTTCTTGTGTGAAAAGGTATGAAGTAATTTAGATGGAGATACTTATTTACACATACAGTATTAGTAATAGCTTCACTCAGTCTGATGTTTCACAGACTTGAGATAATGATATCAGGGAGAGTTGATGGAAAAATAACTTGACAAAATCTATTTTTTCAAAACTGCGTGGATTTGTCAAAGGTGAAATTTGCTGCAACAGGCTACCTCTAACTACATTTCCATTTATAAGGAGTTTTGAAAAATAAATTACATATAGTTCATACAGAATTTTGCATAATTTCCTATAAATTTGGGTTTATTATGTTTCCTTCTGAAATTTAATTTATAACAAAATTAAGTCAAACAAAAATTCTAAAACCAAAATGGTGGCATTTTGAACATATGAAAACAAAATATTCTGTTGACATAGGTGAACTTTTTCTTAGGTTTTGGTTCAAAAAATGTTTGCAGTATTTCATTCTGATTTAGGATGCAAATAAGGTCTCCAATACTGCAAATGGGAAAAAAATTCATATTGTGTTCTAGTGCGGATACATTTAGCTCATTTTGTATTCTCTGTTAGAAATATAATTACTTATCTCTGTACTTCCCCTTTCCTCATACCTCATTTAAGAAGCAAATATTTTTTTTTAATGAAGCAACTTATCATCACGTTAAGAGGCTCAGGAGCAATTGAATTACAAGTATTGTAATACTGCAATTTTCTCAGTTGTAACAGATGTACTGTCAAGTGGGAATCCACCTTATTCTGATGAAACAATTTTTTTGCATTTGTTTTCTGTAAGTGTTAAGGTTTGTCTGTAGATTGATATGTAAAGAAGTTTCTACTTTGAATTTCTGACTTGTTAACATGTAGCAAGAAAACACATAAACACCTGAGGGGTGGCTACTGACTTGTGAATGATTTGAAATCAGCCCTTGGATTCTACATTTTCCAGAATCCAGGGAAATTCAGCCCAACTTGTTGTCTAACAATTGTACCACACATAATCCTTAGTGATAAATATCCATATTTTAGATCCTAAATGCTTATTCAGAGACCTATGAACAGGCATAAACACAGGAATTCCTTGCACTGAGCTTTCTCCCCTGCTTGGAAACAGTCTCCAGCAGGCTGCCAGTTCTGGACCTGGAGAATGGCTGAGGGGAAGTGGTGGCAGAAGATCTGTCAGGTGTGCAGAGCTGGAGCCATTAAGTGCTTTTAAGGGAATAATAAAACTTCAAATTAAACATGGGAATTTTATGAATAGTCAGTGTATGGAATGTGTTCTCATGTTGTAGTGATATCTTTGAATAACTCAGTGACAGATACTTATAACTGCAGGTTCATTGGCTCTGAAAATATTAATTTTAGACAAAATAGAAGTACCTTGATAGAAATAAATGTATCAATCAGATGAGGATTAACCTATGAGATTGATGCTGTGTGCTTTTTACCAGCCAGTCTTTTTCATTGGAATTATTTTTTTAATTCAGTGATAAATTTTGATACCTGTTACAAGTCTACTCTCTCTAAAACATCATGCAGTCATTGTTTAGGCATTGAAGGGTGAGGGGAGTTTTTGCCTGTACTTTGGGTGGGTTAATTTTGCTCATTGGTATGCTCTGATAGAAATAACCATTGCAATAGAGAAATAGTGGCAGGAAGATTAATACCTGGATTCTCATCTTTCAAGGCTTCTTTTGTGGCATAGAGAGGAACTGCCTTTCCATTTCATAAGAGGATTTCCTTTTGTACCTCCTCTTGCTTGGGCAGCAACATTCAAGCTGTGAATTCAGCTCACTACTCTTTTGATTCTAAAAGGGGGTGAAGAACTTCTGTAGTTTCCCTCCCTTAGCACTGTTTTTCCTAAAGTGTTTTATTTCTGTCTTCTTCAGAATACCTGGTTGGTTGCATGTCTGTTGACTTCTCCCTGGGAAGAGCTGTGTATTTCTGGGCATTTCTGTGAGCCCATACTGCAGTGTACTGTCTCTTTCTGCACATTTCATAATGACAACAGAGAGAAAATTCATTGTCTTTGGTGACTGGTCTGTGCTGCACCATTCCTGAACTCCATATGTTCTTGAAATGCAGACACTATATGCTGATAAGGAATTATGATTAGTTTAGAAAATACCGAATATTTCCCCTTGAGGAGAACACTGCCTACAGTGTTATAGTGAGTTATGCACTAATGTATGGAGAGGGGCAGAACACAAAATGACAGTACCAAGTTATGAAAATAGGATAAAGGACGTAGCAATAGAGAAACTAGATCATGACCCTGGAGTCCAGCAGGATTTCTCTCTCTGCCCTCAGTGGTATAAGGACAGCTCAGCCCCAATGATGCAATGACACAAACTACCACCTAAGCTACAGGGTCTCGTATTTGCAGTTTGCTCTCAGCTGATTTAGATTTGCCAAAGTTCATTATTTCAACATTAAGCAGCACTGGAAAATTCCACTCACTGCTGGAGAGAGAGTTGCAGCTAAAATAGTGAAAAGAAACCACTGTCTCGGGATTGTCTCTAAAAAAGTGCACACAGGATCTCCTGTGTAGAAGCAGGTATTTGTGTGTGTGTACATTCATTTTTTGGTGTTTTGTCAGCAGACTTGTACTCCAGACTTTTAGACATATCCCTTTCTCTGTTGTATAGCTGCTGCCAGATCATTGGGAAAGTTCTCCTATTGAGATATGGGGCACACGAGTTCTGTAAGGGAAAACTATTTCATGCTTCTGCAGAGAACAAATCTGTAACCAAACTTTCATTGAAAAGCCTGTAAATGTCCACAGGGAAGATAACAATTTTCTCTTCTTGCCACTGTTTTGTTAAAAAAAAAACTAATAATAGAGAAAAAAAACTTACAACAAGGAGTAATAAAAAGGTAATCCATAGTCTGGGGCCTTGTGTAAATGCAGTAAACATGAAGAATTTATTAAGTTTTTCTTATTCCAGGTGGAGATTGTTAAAGGCAGGCTTACTTCTCCTGAACTGTTCAAAATTAACTTTCTTGGAGTACAAAGTTCCCCTAAATATCTTAAAATCAGCCTCAACTGGATGGCCTGAAAAAGTGGTAGCTGAAGCAATACAAGCACAGTGAAAATTAGGAGAAAGTCAGTATAGGGGGGAAGCTCTGCCCCTGGCAGACACCAGCAAGGGCAGGTTGGTGACCCCCAGAGGGACTGACCCCTGCAAAGACAGGAAGCCACATTAGGGAAAATCAAACTAGTATCTCCAACACAGTCCTCAGAAAGAAAAGAAGAAAATGTAGAGAGGATCCAGCCAGAGGGCACAAAGGAATTGGAACAGCAGAGCCCTGGGCTTGGTTCAGTTCAGGCATTTTCTGCCCCTTCACTGCCACTGCTTTGCCACGGCGTGAGTCGTGAGTCAGGTCCAGTTCCCTCTACCCCATGTGCTGTCCCCACCTCCCCTACACCTCTGAACACCCTCCCACTTCCTCCACAACAGGGACAGACATCCTCTGCTGGGTGCTGGGACCTCATCCCTACTGCCTGTGCTTTCTGTTATTGCTGGCTTCTTGGGGCAGACTTTGTAGTTTGTTTTTACAGGCTGTAAAAACACGGTCTAATTTTAGGGTTTCCACATAATGGCTATCATTGTGCACTCCCCGGTAAGTCCAATTCCTCATCATTAATTAAAACTATTCAGGTAGGAAGGTCAAGGCAAAAAACTCTTCCTGTTGGTTTGAAGCACTTTTTCCATTTCCTTATTAATATTCTAACTGATGTTGAATTGTTGTGGCCGAGACCTCTTTCTATCTGGCGTTTTGGATCACAGTGATTTCCCAAGGAGAGGAGCTGATTCTGACAATTTTAAGAATTTGTTCATTTGTTCATTCTCACCTAATCGAACTGTTCCTATGGAAGACCCCTAGCCTGTCCATGCAAATGCATCCTTCTCTCTTCCCATCTTGTTTCATGAAACTTGTTATTCTGATTTTTGCTACTAATGAAATTTCTGTTATGTTCTCCATTAGAGTTGGGATAAACCTTATGTTTTATTGAGGAAATTAGAAGACAAGCGTTTGAAAACTCACATCTTTCTAAACAATCAAAAACCTGAAAATCTGTGGTTGTTTGTTTCACAGCATAATGTGAGTCTATTTATAACTGAGATATAAATAATCTTCCTTTCTGCACTACATCAAATTTTGTACTTGATAAGATTTCCAGATGTGCAAACCCCTCAACTACAAACCAGTGGCAAGAACCAGTATTTTTTTCTGCAGGCAAAGTTAAGATCCTTCTCAAATCTCATAATGTTTTTAAGGCAAACTCTTTAAGGTGTATCAGGTGTGCTATGAAAAGCTACAGAGAATATCAATATGTAACACCAGGGCAAATCTTCTTCCTTTTGAAATCCTCCACAAAGTCTCATAGCTGCATATTCTGCTCGACTCTTTGTTAAGAGTCTAAAGCACAGGAAGGCTTTCCAACATCAAATGAGACTGTATTTCAGACATGAACAAAGGAAAATGGCTGCACACACCTGATTTTGCAGCAAAATACTTGGGCCTACTCCCTATATATTACCTATTTAATTATTTTTATTATTGATAGTATTACATGTGCTAAGAGTTCTTGCTGAGTTCACAGGTTACCCTGGTAACAAAAATGAGTGTGCACATTTTTCTGCATCTGATGAAGGTGAGTTTGTTGCTCAGCCTCTGTCGGAGGCCAGGGCATCCCTTTGGGTGACCTGAGACCCGAGGAAGAGAATTTGAGCCCTGGACAGGGGGGTGTGAAGCCGGTCCAGGGGGGTTGGAGACCTTGGCACACAGCCCAGAAAGACACCGAGTTTGATTTTAGTCCATGGGAAAAGCTTCCAGCACTAGGAGAAGAATTGCAAACCTCAAGGGTGTGAAAATAGTAGCTTAGCACAGCACAGGGTGAAAAATTTTGTAGTTTTAGGATTCTTAGTATAGAGGTAAATGGGGGACAAGATGGAGGATTTAGGGTGTTGCCCTAAGTTCTTCTCCTTCTTCCTCGTCCTCCATCTTCTGAGGTAGTGATGACACAAAGTAGTTTGAGGGGATTGGGTTAAGGTACAAGTGACCTTTCTAGTATAGGCACTAGGCATTGGCACAAATTAGTAAATAATGGACACGTAGTTATCTGTATAAGAGTAGAGCACCGCCTCACCGAGGGGCAGTCGCCTCGTGTCCCAGCCGCTGTCCGGACCTCGGCTGGGTGCAGAGAAAACTTTAAGATATCAAATAATAAACAACACGAGAAACCTGAAAACAAGGCCTTGGAGACTCTGCTTTCTTACGCGACGCGGCGCAGGGCTTTTAGAGGGCCAAGGACTCCTAACAGCCGGAATCTCGGGTGAGAAAACCAAACCCGAGAAGCCTCAACACACACCTCTCTTATTCCTCCTTGTAGCACAGACAATAGTTATATGTGTGAATGAGGTAAAGGTGGTCAACATCAAACCTGAAAGATTACATACCTAAATGCCACCATTGTGCAGTAGCTGGGAAATCTGTAAATATTTAACTAAATCTGAAATTAACAGAAAAAAAACAGAAATTGCACAGTGCCTCTCGGGTCTGCAGAGCGTGGCTGCTCAGCAGAGTGGCAGAGCACACACAGCCTGCCTGCTCCAAGGTCCAGCTCCTCCCCAGCCCAGCTCTGGTGCCCACCTCTGTGGTGAGGTTTTCTGCAGCCATACAAGCACAGTTCAGTAAAATCAATGGCAGCGTTTCCACCAGGCTCAGTGGGTTTGGGTCATGTTTGCTCTGTGCACCATAACTGACAGCTGGAACAGCATGGGGTGGATCTGTCACTGCATGTTTCACCCTGGCACCAGGATGGGGTAGAAAGGGGTCAGTGTCATGGAATTATACAAGAACATGGTTACTGTACATAAAATAGAGGCCTAAATTCACCCTACACCTGGTGTGCTACAGAAGAGACAGTGATCACTTAGTGGATTCCCTTGTTCCTCACACAGATTTAGTGGCAGAATTCAGTTCCTGATTACAGACAGGTTGCTGAAAAGGGAATTGCTACTCAAACCCAAATTCTGACCTCACTTGCCAGATTGTAAATGCAGAGTGAACTCTCTGGTGAAGTCATCTGTGTTTGGAACAGCATAGATAAAAGAGAATTAGGAACTATATTATCAGAATTCAACACTTGGGGTACTTTGTGAGATAATGCATCAGGCCATTAAAACATGAGTGGATACATTTGTATGCTATCCTCAGAAAAGTCTACTTTTGATCTACTTTAAGATTATTTGTGGTGTTATGTCTTCATTGTAGATTCCAGCGTTGATGATAATAGCATTAACACTGCAGCCCCTTCTGATGTGGTGTCAGTTACGCTCTTCACTTTCATGGAGTAACACTTTGAAATTTCAAAATACTTGAAGATACTGTAACAGCCAGTGCTGCCAATATAGCATGGAACTGCTACTTCACAATTCAAGTAGTCAGCTATTGACTCGTGGCAATCTATATCTGCATTAAAATGGTGAGTTTTGGATTAATGTGGAGCTGAAAGCCCAACTGAGGCTCTTTGCTGCCAGCCTGTCTCTGTAATTGCAGCATGGATTTCACCAACCACAAAGGGCAAAATGAATGTGATCATCCCCAGCAGTCGATAGCACATTGATTTTTTTCACTCTACGATTCGCACAAATATTGAAGCTCATTTTTTAAGCAAGGAGGATTATTAATCTACATTTCTTTAAAAATAAGTCCATTTTGAAGCACGGTACCTTGCAGGGGCTTATTTAATGTGCAAGATGCAAATCAGGTAAGCGAAACATTATTTTATTTCTTTTTAACCCAAAAGTGGCATTCCCAGCAGGCTGTGAAACCTCATCCCCACCATTGTGCTGTCATGTGTCGTATTGTTTGGTTAAGAGATTAAAGAAGGAAATGTTGGCTGGGCTCGTTCTGGTCAGCATTTTCTTAGTTTGGTTTCATTTTCACTAACCCTGAGGTTGTAAACAGACTGTGTACAACATCACCTGTGGTTCCTAAGATGAAACAATGATTCAAGGCCATTTCTTCCTTAAATGGATGCAGTTAATCTGTGGTATAACAAATATGCTTTAAGTCAGGGGTAAAAAAGAATGTTCCTGACAAGTAGCAATAATGTTTCTGAGAACTCCAACGTTTCTTTTCGTCATTGGCATCGCCTGTTTCTGGAATTATGTCTTCAACTGTGTGACTGTGAGAAAATTTCAGTATTGAGGGCTAGATTTACTTCTCTACCCTCTGTGTGTACATAAATGGACAGTGGTTGTTTAAATGTTCCAGCTGTGAAATGGGCTGCTGACCTGCATGAACAACATATATTCAGTCAGGCCTTGAGAAGATGTAGTCACTTGCATGTGAATGTAATATGAGCCATATACTGGCTATAAGTTGACTTGTTTGACTGTAGACTTTCCTGGCTCTGATTTTACCTTCCTAATTCTGCAGGTCAGAATGCAGTGAATTTCTCCAAGTCTGCATTTCCACACCACTCGAGTCAATTGCTGGGACAACTCTGTGCTGGATTTGGTCTATTTGTTGAAACTTTTCTCAAGGGAAGGGGAACCCATGATAAGAAACATTCCAGGAGTGGCTTTAATGAAAAAGTAGCAAACGAGCACAAATTAGATTACCTTTATAAATGCCTAAGGTCAATCAGGGCTCTCCTGTTCCTTCCTTCATCCCAAGGCAATATTAATGAATGCAAAACTCCTCTTTGCCGAGGGGCAGCCTTGAATATCAAGTCTTCCTTTGGATGGATTTAATTCAAACCCCTCCTAAACCTTGAAACAAATGTAGGGTGATAAAATACAAGGTTAAAAAAAAAAAAAAAAAGAAAAGAGACATACTATTTACCATTTGTTTTGGTTTTTTCAGAAGCACTGGATCACAGACTCCCAGAAACAAATTCCTATTCAAGGCAGTATTTCTTATTTCCTGCCATGTTACCATTTAAGTTGATGAAGAGCCTTCCACGAGTCAGAAATGTTCTTTTAGGTAAATGTGACTGAATAAGATGCATTTGAAGCTGAACAGGCTCCCCAATGTCATAAACTCTGCTTCTGGTTGTAACAGTTTGTCCCAGTAAACCCTCAAAGCAGAGCAGTTGCTGTGTGTCATTAGCTGTGTGTTTGCTTTCCTCAGGGTGTTTAGCTACTTTCGCTGCAGCTTTTATTGCACTTAGCACCACAATAACATCTCAAAATGCCCTACCTTCAGTTCCAGAGAGCAGTCAAATGAACAAACATTAGTCACACAAAAAGATAATTCCCTGAAATAAAATACCTTTCGTACTATGATCTGAAGAAGATCAAAATTCAGTTTCCTCTCCTTCCCTAAATGTAAGAATAGCCTCAAATATGAAACATTTAAGGCTTGAACTGTGCTTGCTGCCTTTAGTGTGCAGAATAATAGGACTGCAGTTCCCAGCTCAAAGCCTTGTAACAAAACCTGCTGCTGCAAGTGCAGCTCCAGACCTGGTAGGTGGTGGCTGGTTGAGTTGTTCTGAGAATCTTCTCTTCTTTCTTTCATGATAGTCACCTGCCACAGAGGATGAATTGTGATGAAAGATAGCAACTCATGCAGAGCCTTCTGGGCATGATAAATAATGTAATATAGCAGGTGTATATAAAACAATCTCTTAACTGATTATATTCTGAGGTGACTACTTGATTACACTGTGAAATCCCTTGGCTGGACTTTTTCCCCTATTCCAGACATTTGGAAATAGGAGGAAATTTTCCAGAGGTACTCAAGCAGAGGTATTGTGGCCTTCCCCAAAGACTCTCTTCTATCTACTATTTATGCCCTTTTATTTCCAGCTGTTTTTTATCCAACTTCCTGCTGTCCTGCACACATCCTCCTGCTTCCACTCTAAGTGGGGATTTCAGGTGACATAAAATCACTTCAGGGGACTGACACTGACTGACCAACAGACAAAATGGCCTAAAGGCATAATTTGGGAAGGCATGGAATTAAAATAATGTGTCTGCAACATTGCAAAACAGCTCACTTTTTTTTTTTTTTTTTTTTTTGCCTATTCATAAAAAGAATAGCAGAAATCCCCAATGTGCAGGAGCCCTTGTGTGGCCAGAGTCCTTCTGAGCAGTGGGGTCAGCCTTTGCAGTGTCTGTCTGTGATGCTGATGACAAGGCTGAGAATAACCTCATGTGTTTCCAGAACCATTTCTGCTGCATGGCTGTGTAGCTTCTGATGGGTGACCTTCGCTTTTGCCCTTTTATCAGTTCTTTGATGATGGACAGACTTATCACAGGGAAAGAGACAATATCTTTAGGGGGAAAGGTAATTCTGATTTCCAGCAGATTTTACCTATAATACACTTTTAAAATAGTAAATTCTCACAAAGGAGGATCACGCCCCACTGGGTAGTAAAGAGCACTTGTCTATGTTTTCAGGAATGTTTTAGTCCCTTGACTAATTAACTAGTAGTTGTAAAATAGATATGAATTCATTCTATTAGAATGTACTTTCTAAATATAATTCAAACTGAAAAAAATTTTGTCTGTTTGCTTTTCTATTGTTTCAGGGTATTTGCAGTCACTGTCACGCTGAGTTTGTTTATGCCTTCTGGTCTTGTTTCCATCTGAGTCTCTGCATGGTTGAATGTAATAGTAAAGCTTTTAAGAAAGACAGGATGGTCTTGGGGTTAGAGCACAGTAATAGGATTCTGGAGACCTCAGGTCTCAGTGTGATGCTGCCACAGCCTTCCTCTGTGATCTTAGGCAGATTACTTAGTCTTTGACTGATTCTCCTCCTCTGTAAAAGGCACATTAGGATATTAAGCTCTTGGAGAGTCACGTATTAAAAATATATATTAAAAAAAAAGTACAAAGAAATGGATTTTGTAAGGGCAAAAAATCAACACCTCACTATCCTGAAGCCATGAGGAGAAGGATGTTGAATTCTTTTCCAGAGCAGTGCTGCATCATAAGCTCTCAATTAAAACTGTAATGGGAGCAAGGAATACCTGCATTTTGCAGTGCTGGATAGATAATGAGCTGTGCAGAAAAAACAGCCCAAGAACAGTTACAGAAGGGTGCTCTGTGCAGTTTAGCTCATTTGCTCTTAGACATATCTGCTCTGTTCTAAGCACTGAGAAGGCTGTCATCAGTTAGAATACTGAGATTATCAGTGTGCAGCTTAATATAAGCTTATGTATAATATAAACTTAATATGAGCAAGGTCCAAAGACTTTTGTGCACAGAGTATCACGGAAAGCACCTCCCCATTCCTTTGCAAGTGAATAAATATGTTTTCTTCATGGTTAGGGAATCTTCTTTACTTAGTTATTGATTAGCTGAGTCAAGCAAACTTGTTAACCTTACCTAATGCATTTTCACCCTTCATTTGCTGCAGCCATAGTTTAAAATTTGTACCTAAATGAAAGGACTCTTCCTTTTCCCACCAGTGACGCCACAGTGTGCAGCTGTGGGTGGCATTGACCCCTGTTCCCCAGCTCTCTTTAAAACCACCTTAGATATTTCTCTGGAGACAGGAGTGTCAGAAGAAGAGTACAGATTCTCCCTTGGTCCATTTTCTAAAAGAGCAGAGAAGGCAGAACTCATTGTTTTGGCACTGTCTAAAGCCAGAATGATGGTTCCAGCTTTTACCATTGCTGAATGTTCCTGTGGACCCCTCCACGGGGCCAAGATTTACCCCCAGCCCACGGAGAGAGATGTGGGGCCTGACCTCAACCCACTGCAAAATTGGCATCTGATTGATGCTGTCCTTTGACAGGCCCAGGAAGGAGCAGGGGAGTGCACACCCTTGGTTATTGAGAAGGCTGCGTGGGGAGGCAGAGGGAGCTGCACTGCTGACTTGCTACTCCACACAAAGAACTGCCTAAGGTGAGAAAGGTTTGAGGGGAATGTAAAAGGTATCCAGATATCAACATAAAAGGTGTCATTCCTAAAGTGTGCAGGAATAAAAGACAAATGGTAATAGGTCATTCTGGAATCAGAATCATAATGACAGAAAGAGAGCTGGGAATGAAAGAAAGGGCAGATAAATGTCAACTGTTAGGGAGCAGAGATCATGAACTCTCTCAGATGGAAGAAAGTGCTCAGAATATTCAGCAAAAGAAAGTTCGATTGTAAAATAAACTCCATCCCTTCAGTCTGACTGCCTGAATAGCAATGTTTTCCATGGGATTGTGACAGATAGATGAAGAAAAGGGAAAATCCATCAGAGATGAGAGATCTAGCCAACCCAGGGAGTAAACGATAGTGGTACACAGACACAGGTACTCCTCTAAGATGCTGATGGCAGATTATGTTTTGTCTCCTGAAAGGGAGGCAATGATCCTTCTCACACCAAAGCACACGCTGGCAGAAAGGGGAAGAATGTAAAGAGGGAGAAGTAAACAGCTATGGAAAATAAAATGTGCAGCACATGGATGGAAAGAATGGTTTGTCCTTCCCTTATGGTGAAACAACTTCCCTGCTTTGGGGGTTTATAGAGATGAACAAATGCCAATCAGCTGAGAATCCCACCCATGAACATGTGTCCTGTGCAATGTGGATGAAACACATTTGTCCAGAGGAAGGTGGTACTCATCCAGTGTTAACATCTTCTGGTTTTTTTTAAAGTATCATTGAAGGTGATCCAAGGTGATCTTGAACCAAGAGGTTCCAGGACCAACATCAGGATGTGCCAACCTAGATCAGCAAAGTGTAGAAGTCAACTGCTTCCATGACAGGTTGATGGCTAATGAATAGTGTCTGAATGCAGCTCCTCATGCACATAAATCATGGTACTTTTTTGCATTGGTTGTTGAAGGTGGTGGCATTCAACTCCTGGAGGGTGCTGATCTACCAAGGGAGCCAAACTGGTGTCCTCAGCAGGAGTTTAGCACCTTCTGAAAACTGAGGCACTATAAAGTCCATGTGAACAGCCCACACTGACATATAATCCTTTTTTTTTTTTTTTCTGTGAATAAAGAAGACTGTTCCAGAGATTCTTAATAGAATACATTTGAAGTACATTAATTTTTAAAAAATTTAAAATCCATAATGTTCACAGCAAATGTGCAGTATTTGACAGATAACAAATCACATTACCTCAGCTCTGAGGCTGTCCATCAGACACATTTGATATGGAAGTGGTTGGTTTGAATTGACTTCAGAAATTAAGAGGGCACAAACTTCATAGCAAATGATGAGGTAGTTTTATTTGCTCTGTTTCTGTTTGTCAACTATCACTGAACAGTCCCATTTTGACAACTGTGCCAGTTATTTTAGTCTACAAGTTGATCTTTTTGACTAAAAATTGAGTATTCATTGTTTTCTAACTCATTAACAGTGTCTTTTTGGTCATCTACAGCATAGAATATCCTTCTTGATTTCTGATCAGATATCTGAAAATATTCAGGATAAGGGTGGGGTGGGAGGGTGAGTGGCGTTCAGAATGGGTATACAAATACTCAAAACAAGGAAAATCCACGTGATTATCAAAAACTATTTCCCTTAACACAAAAATAAAATATCCCATAAGCAATTCAGATGACCACACAAGATAAAATTCATGATCCAGCCAAAATTAACTTCTTTCTTAATTTGAACAACTGTTGTCAAACTACTCTTTTTTAGCAGCAGTTTCCCATCTCCATCCAGAGCCTTGCAAATTACAATCATAAAAAAAAATAACCACTGCCCCAGCTGGAAAGATAATCAAATTCTTCTTAACTTTCTGACAAACTATTTGTCACTACTTTTCCTCTCCCACAGTGGCATTGCCTTGTCACGGGTGTAATTTTTTAGCATTTCAAAATCCTGTTGTTGATCTTCATACAGAGATTATAGATTTCTGCAGTACTTCTCCTTCATTATTTGTAATTTACATCTTTCCCTGCAGTCTAAATACTGTAATAGTCCCACTCTCAGTTTTTGTCCTGCTGTTACTTTATACTGTTCCTTTGGGACTTGTTGGTGAAATTGCTATGATTTGATTCAGCTTTTTAATTACTGTAAAAGCTGTGTGGAGTGGATGAGCCTCTGCTAAATGTAAAAACGTAAATTTATTGGAAAAAATTGTAAATTCATTGTAAAATTAAATTTATTGTAAAATTACAATAAATTTACAAAATTACAAAAAATAAATTTATTGTAAAAATTGTAAATTTATGGAATTGACAAAACGTAAATGCACCTGATGAGAACTCTGTGGCTGCACGACATCTGAGAGGAGTTATCCCGTGGCTGTGGCCAGGATGGAGAGCAGTGTCACTCTCTGCACCCCTCTGTCCTGAGGAGGCTCTGAGGTGTGGTCAGGGTGGGGGCAGCTCTCTGCAGGATGAGCAGAAGGTGCTGCAGGGAGCAGCACTCGTGGAGCAGCACAGCCTTTACCAGCTGCTCTGGAACTCCTGCCACAGGGTTAGTCTGAGCTGACTTGCAGCTCCAAAATCTGCATTTGAAAGTGTGCCTTTCCAAATAAGTCATTTTCAATGCAGAGTAACTTTGGAATACTTTTGAATTGGTTTTGCATCTTTTTAATCTTATATTGTTAATCCCCAAGTAATAAATAGAATTGCTCTGGTTGGATGCTTTTCTCTGCTGCTGTGTAGTATTTCTGAGGCTTCCTTCTGCCCAGAGAGGGCTTCAGGGTTAATATATATCCATTTAGCTAACTGGTGCAATTTTAGTGCTTGTTCTCTTTTATGTCAGACTAAGACTGATTATGCAAATTTAGTTCATGCTTGTAAATTCATCAACACAAATTAAACCAATGTCTGAACACTCTCACGGAAAAGTTGCTCCAATTTAATCAAATCAGTATCAAACAACACTTTCCATGCCTTTGTGTACAGGCCAGGCCTTAAAGGCTTTAGGTCACCTACCAAAAAATTGAACAAGTCACCAGCTGAAGCCTTAATTCTTTGGGAGAAGCTCCCTCTTTTGCAAAGTGAATTTTACAGTACCAAGCACAGCAGGAGACTCTTCACACACTACCTCACTGCAAATCCTATATAGCAATGTAAACATTCATTTTGTAAGTACATAGAAGCTGTGCTGATTATTATGGCAGTTACACAGCATCTTAATTAGGTTTCCTGGTTTAGGGGGGCTTGTCTTTGCTGTAAAGAAAATCAGATTCAGACAGTGGAACTGATTTCTAAAATCATCTACAAATAAATTCATCCCTGGGCTAAAAGCCAAACTGAGCCTCCAGATGCATGTGAATGCAGCTCCCATTTTCCTGAGAAGAAATGCCAGTGTTCATTGAAGAACAGAATTTTTCTTTTTCAGAAGCCTGGCAGAAATTTTAAGGGCAATGAGGAAAATAGTATTTATAAAAGCAGGCATCATTGCAAAGAAGAGTGCTCATACTGCTGTGATTTCAAAAGCTGATCCTGAATACTTATCAGCAGGTGAAGCACAGAGTGCTTAACTTCTCACCATCAAAGAAGAGTTCTAGCAGAATTTCATAGTGAATTAGGGGGAGAGATAAAGCAGCTTAGGGGATCACACTGTTTTTCCTTGTTCTAAAGAATTTCTTTGTTGGTGATGAGAAGTTACTCCTTCCATGTTCCTTCCTGTTGTCACAGATCCAGCGGTGCTGCCACAAGGCTTCATCCAAACAGAATATTTGGTACAATCCTTTTTTTGGTGTTTTATTGTTTTATTATTTAATGCATCCTTCTTTCTCCTCTGTCCCTTCCCTTATGCTGAAGACAGAGAAATGGAGAACTTCAACCCTAACTGGGTGAGAAATAAGAAAGCACACAAAAAGGTTCCCCAATGAATTCGTTTTAAGAATCTCACATTCTTTCAACACAGTTCATTATTTTTTTTAGGACATTCATGCCTTCTCAGTGTTAACAGAACTGACAATGAGAAAGTACTTGCAAACTCTACCCACTCTGTAGGTGGAAGGAGACAACTATCAACTGAATTAAAACAAGTTGCATACAGTGTTCAGTGTCCCATAAGCATTTCTACCTAATACTTGACCTTGGCTGCAAAACTAAATCCACACTGTAGCAGTAGTAGCCTTGTGAACACAAATCAAAATGCTTTTTAGTGTACTGTCCACAGTGTTTATTGGTTTTGTCTTTTTTAAAAAAAACATATTGGTTCTTCCAAAATTAACTGCAGCTGAAAAATAAACCAAGAAAGGCAAACAACTGTTTCTGAAGTAGGGAGTGCCCTGGGAGCCCTACAGTAAGGGCAGAACTTATATTGCAAATTATGCTTTGATATATTGCTAGATATGGCAAGATGCCCTGTATTAATTCCATTTTAATTAATGCAGTTATACTGTGTGACATCTACTGAAATATATATAATCACTTCAAAATAAATTGCCAGGTGATTTATGTTACCATTTAGCTCTTAAAAACATCTATTTGGTTGCCAAACTCCCAGGCTGGATGTGTGAAACTCAGCGTTGCAAGATATTTGCTCTGTTTTCTTCCTTCCCTTGTGAATGTTTCCCTCCTCTACCAGGAATTCAATTTTATTAAATCAGCTGTGAGATTCCTGTGCTTACAATACAACCACTTATTCAACAATGTTCCTATTTTGTCTTGATAAGAAATTCATGTTACAGTCCTGGCTGGCAGGATTTGAACCCAAGTGCTGCAGGTCATCATTACAGTAACTGGGGGAAAAAAGTTTAGAAAGATGAGCTGGCTTTATACATTGCTTAAACTAAGAGTCTGGACTGAGATTTCTGGGAGAGATTTAGGGAAAGGGTGTCATAGAACAGGGTATAAGAAGTGGAAAAAAGCCCCTCTTGGCCTCCGCCAAAATTAGAAAGTGCCCCTGAAGATTCTGAAGAGTCAAGGCACATAGATGGAAGCCATCAAACCTATTCCATGTATTCCTAAGAAGGATGCATAGGCTAAGAGCTGGAGAGAAGAGCCATGAAATGTGACAGGATAGTGAAATAGCTCAAATTTCCAGTGTTCAAGTTATTCCTGGGACTTCCTGGCATTTCTAGGGTAGGATTCCTGAGACAGGCAACCTTTGTTGGCATGGTAATTTAGGAGACATACCCTAAGTTTCAAGAGGGAAAAAATTGCCCATGAAGTCAAAGATAGCATCAGGGTTCTGCTAGCCAGTAGCAATCTAGTAGCAAAAGCTTCAAGGTAGGTACTGTTTTCACAGCCATCAGAAAACAAAACGAGACAGTTTTCTGTGAATAACTCTGGTTTCTATATCTTTTGTGATGAAACTTCCATCCCATGATACTGAATTGTTTCTCCATTGTTTTCTCATGCTGTCTGTATGACAGTTCAATGCTATTGTTTCAACTGATGGAAAATGTTTCAATTGGGACTTGAATTTAAAGGGAAATTGTGTTTTTTCAAGAAGTATTTTCTTGGAGGCAAGAATTTCAGATTTTCCTTCAGGATGTCAGGTTGGACATCTGAGGTGGTCATTTGTTTTAAACATTGTTTCAAGTCAAAACTTCCCTTTGAGAACTGGCTTGTCTGGGAATTGGTAATAGAACTTCTATCTACATAGATGATAGGGCTTAAATATTATTAACATTTAACAGTTTCTTGCACTGTGTGACATGGTTGCTCTGAGCACAGGTCTCTTCCCAGTAATAAGTGCTTTTGGGAAAATTCATCATCATTCTGTGTCTGGGATTTTTGAGAGAGTCTAACATTCTACAGGTCTAACATCCTACAGCTCCAAGAACATTGGGGCTGGAAAAAGAATGCCCAAATAATCCCAGCAAAGCCCCAGTATTGCTGTTCCTACAACTTTCTGATCTGGACCAGCCACGGTATTGGATTTGGGTTTGGGGTAGGGCTAGGTTTAGGGTGAGGGTTAGGATTAGTGTTGGGGATGAGAGAGTCAAATATTGGTTTTACCCAGGCTTCTCCCCCCAGATTTTTCTTCTGAGAGCCTCATGGTAGCTGGAGTATGTATGATCTACATTAGGAAGTGATGCAGTGAAATGGGAAACCTTTGGCTTAGTTCTGTCTGCTGATTGAGGTGAACCAATACATAGTAAGTGGAAAAGATTGAAAATTTGCTTCTAAAATGCACTGTGCTCCCAACCAAAACCTTAGCATAAATGCAAACAGAGTGAACTGGAGAAACAAAAGAGTATCTCTGGTTTTGCATCAGTAGATTAAATTAGAACTACTGTTATTTTCTTTTGAGCCTCTTTTGCTGCCTGTTAGTGCCCCTGCTAGTTTAGCTTCCCTTCTGCAACTCTAGTCATTATTGGTTTTCCACTGGTCTGATTCCACAGCTGTGAACCTTTAGAAAACACTGGAAAACAGTATGCCACAGCTGGTTAAAATGACAGGTGCTATTTCTTCATTTTCCATTTTATCATTGCTATTTTCTTTCTGCGAAAAAATCCCAGACCTACTTTGCTACAATATGTGTAGTACATTTAAAAGAAAAGTTTTAATTTTTCACTTATTACTTTAAGGACATTAGTGGAAAAGTGCCTTCCTTATATCTATCTACTGAATGTGTCATTGTCAGCTTTGATTGGAGAGATATTGGGACTCTGACCTTCAACGACATTGCTGGCAAATTTTGACTGACAGCACACAACACTGCAAACCTCTGCTGCACATGCCCACTCTCCTAGGAAAAATCTTTTCTTTTCAACAGTGTTCTTATGCTACTGACTGTAGACTATCTTAGATGCTCAAACACAAGGTAAACCCAGCAATATCTAATTACACTTATCAAATGCAATCTGGAAAGACATTTGCAGTTTTTGTGTAACCAGCTACACCTTCTGTGGTATATTTTAGTGAGGGCATAAAAGCTATCCTCAATCTAAAAATTAAGAATATGTATCAATAATGCCTGCGTGTGAGTGCTGTGTAGTGCGACCAATGCTCACATTTATTTGCTCATGCTTTGAATGTTTTCTTTCACAAAGCCATTGTATATGAATGTGCGTTGAATATGTGGCTGAGGCATTCACAGGCTCTGAGGGCTGTCTGTAACTCAGAATGCACTTGGTGTGGGCAGCTCTGCAAGCAACTTCAAGCAGTCAAGAACCCAACAGATTTCACCTTCCAATCATACAGTCATTTAGGTTGGAAAAGACCTGCCAGACCATCAAGTCCAATCTAATGTCTCCAGAGGAGCAGTGTTTAGTTTGCTAACATCTCACTACAGCAGCCATGCTTGGGAAAGCATAGCTTCCCAAAAGCTACTCCTCGTGCATCGTTTTTGCAGGCTACACCCTGCCCAGTAGTTTGGGAAGCACAGCAGCAGTGTGTGCTCTCAGGGCCATAAGGTTCAGTGGCCCTGGTTTTTATTTGGGGGAGTTTCAGCAGCTCTCTGCTGCTCACAGTTGTGCTGAGTACAGCACAGGCTTTTGCTCCCTGCTGTACCCTGCCTGCTCCTGGGGACAGGGCCTGCTCCAGTCTGACACACTGAAGGTAACAGCAAACCATCCTTGCACTTCTCACACCTGGAGCAGGAAAAGCCCTGCCCAAAACTCTTCCTCACTGGTAAACCAGACATCCAGGCCAACTCCATGGGCACACTGCTGGCAGTAGGGCACTCCTGCCTCTGTCCTGCCCTGTGTCCTGCCTGTGCCCTGCCTTGTGTCCTGCCTTGTGTCTTGCCCTGTGTCCTGCCTGTGTCCTGCCTGTGTCCTGCCTTGTGTCCTGCCTCTGTCCTGCTTTTGTCCTGCCTCTGTCCTGCCCTGTGTCCTGCCTCTGTCCTGCTTCTGTCCTGCCTCTGTCCTGCCCTGTGTCGTGCCTTGTGTCCTGCCCTGTGTCCTGCCTCTGTCCTGCCTTGTGTCCTGCTTCTGTCCTGCCCTGTGTCCTGCCTTATGTCCTGCCTCTGTCCTGCCCTGTGTCCTGCCTCTGTCCTGCCTCTGTCCTGCCCTGTGTCCTGCCCTGTGTCCTGCCTTATGTCCTGCCTCTGTCCTGCCCTGTGTCCTGCCTCTGTCCTGCCTCTGTCCTGCCCTGTGTCCTGCCCTGTGTCCTGCCCTGTGTCCTCCCTCTGTCCTGCCCTGTGTCCTGCCCTGTGTCCTGCCCTGTGTCCTGCCCTGTGTCCTGCCTCTGTCCTGCCTCTGTCCTGCCCTGTGTCCTGCCCTGTGTCCTGCCTTATGTCCTGCCTCTGTCCTGCCCTGTGTCCTGCCTCTGTCCTGCCTCTGTCCTGCCCTGTGTCCTGCCCTGTGTCCTGCCCTGTGTCCTGCCTCTGTCCTGCCCTGTGTCCTGCCTTGTGTCCTGCCTTGTGTCCTGCCTCTGTCCTGCCTTGTGTCCTGCTTCTGTCCTGCCTCTGTCCTGCCCTGTGTCCTGCCCTGTGTCCTGCCCTGTGTCCTGCCTCTGTCCTGCCTTGTGTCCTGCCTTATGTCCTGCCTCTGTCCTGCCCTGTGTCCTGCCTCTGTCCTGCTTCTGTCCTGCCCTGTGTCCTGCCCTGTGTCCTGCCCTGTGTCCTGCCTCTGTCCTGCCCTGTGTCCTGCCCTGTGTCCTAGGCTGTCCCTGACTGCCAAGGGGACACTGACCAGGACAAAAGTCATGGCACTGGGCCCTGGCAAGCTCAGCCCTGTGGAAGCAGCACACATGCTCTTGCACCAGCCCGAGTGGGAAGAGGAGAATTAGAGCCCCTAAGAACCTCCCCAGTGCAAGCTGCATCCCACCACAGCCACAGTGAGGACCCCCAGGCCCTATGCAGATGCAGCCTGCAGCCCCTCCCTGCTGCCTCTCTTCCAGCCAAAGCATTTCATTAGGGGAGCCCAATATGCCTCTCCTTTCCCAGGTCTCCCTCAATCCTTTTCTCTTTGTTATAAAAATATTCAAAACACTTTAACTGTGTATTCAGTTTTATTTTTATTGACTCTATATGAATAACATCTCTCACCCCCTGACACCCTTGATTAGGTTTTTATTAAAACTTCCAGGCTGTGGCTCTTTAATATCATTTTTAATGCATTTTAAATTATTTCTGGAATTTTGTATGCTGTCCCAAATGCTTGAAGAGAGTAAGGAGATTTATAAATAAAATTATTTTTAGTACACTATAAAAGAAACTGTAACATTAATGCTGCAATGATAAGATAAAGCATGTGTGGAATCCCTTTTCCTACATGCCACGTGCTTCAAAAAATTCTGCTTATATGCAGTATTACAAACGAGTTAGACTAACCCAGAACACTATTCCCAGTATCAATCAATAGACTATGAACACATTAGTATATTAGCAGTTTATGAGAGTATTTAGGATCATATAGTACAATAATGGAATACACTATCTTCTGAGGAACCAGGCAGTCGTATTGTCTGGCCTGGTGTGAGTCTCCATGTCCAGCTCCTGTGGTTTCCTAGGCAAAGCAAACAGCTTTTGCAGGTACTGATTGTTTTTGCAGTGGCAGTACTCTGTGCAAAGGTCTCTGATACAGTATGTTTGAACAATCATTGCTGTATCTTATCTATTCTAGGTAACAAAGAGATTCAAATTTAGGGGCACAACTGCTAAATGGAATAGTGTCCGTTGTGTCCAGTTACTTGAATTTTTAAAAGTAATTTTCAGAGCCAGAAAATGCCCAGTAACTCATTCCTTTGGTCTTGACAGTACTTCCTTTGACAGCATATGTTCCAGTCCTGCGAAGACTTAATAAGGCTCTTACTGAAATTGCTTCTGTGGTGAGCAACGGAAGAAAGGAAAATGTAAAATTTGTTAATGGGTATGTTTCTGTCATGGAAAGGGGCTTTATTATATGTCACCTGGGGATCCCTGTATGGCTATCTAATGAAGACTTACTGAAAATGGAGATAGATTATGCAATATTGATACGATTCTTCTACTCATAGAAAAAAATGCCTTTTCCAGCTGTTCCCTTTGCATGCACGACAAAAAGAAAATAAAACAAAACAACAAATCAGCAACACAACCCACCAGAAAACAACCAGTGTGAAAGTAAGCACACAGAAATGTGTAGTAGCAAGTGGCAGAGAGGGAAGTCCAGTCTGTGGTTCCAACTGTTGTGTGATGTGTCATGCAGAGAAATCCACAGGAATGAGACAGGACAATATTCAGGCATCCCTCTGTTCTTGGAAGTCCAAAGGGAGACAGAGAGCAGGAAAAGGCAGTCTGCATATTTGTTTGGAATGTGGAGCAAAGTCAAATTCAAGAACACAGCACTGCTGGCAAAAGTAAAACCTAAAATAAAACTGACACCACAGATTTGGAGGATTTGCTGCCAGAGCTAGAAACATCCAGAATGCAGGAAGCTGGTTTATGATGGGAAATGCATTTTGTCTGAGAGAGCCCTCCAGGATGTATCCAGCCACAAAGAAGATGGAGAACTGGCATTGCTCACTGCATGAGCATTTACTTGTCATCCACAAGGTCACAGTACTCTTTATTCAAATCCTTCCTGGAAAGCTCCTTTTGCTTCACTGCCTCTGATCAGGTAATGCTTGGGGAGGGGAAAATCCCCCTCCTCACTCCTCCCTGCCCCCACAACGGGCTGTAGCAAAATAAACTTTCACATGAATTAGCCCTGTACCTGCACACGCTTGCTACCTACAGCAAAGGGAAATTTCCATTTTTCTTACCTGTCCCTCCCCTGGCAGGCATGCTAAGAACACCTGGCAAACTGAAAGAGGGAGGCTGCTGCTGAAGAAATAGCAAAACAAAGACCATTTGGCCCTTAAGGGATTTGGCCCAAAAGTCCTAAGACTTCTGACCTGTTACAGAGATTCACTTCAAATGGAGAATGAAACCCTCCAGTTAAGTTGGTGTCTACAGGAACATTGTCCACAGCTGCTGAGCAGTGAAATCCACACGTTGTTGGAGGGGCAGTGGGGATGGTCAGGGAAAGGGCACTCAGAGCTGTAGAAAGTGCTTCACGTAGTTGTGGTGAGATCAATCCTGGACCAAAGGACTGCTGGCCAAAGGATTGTTTCTGCCTTTAAAAACAAGTGTTTGGAAGGGACAACAAACCCAGTGCCCTCCAAGGACAGATTGGTATTGCAGTAACTTAGAACTTCTTTAGAGTTACCTTATGAATATTTTATATACCTAATGAATTTGAATTTTTCCAAGAAATCTGGAAATCATCAAAATTATATTTGAATCTATGCACTTATTTGCAGTACTCATTGACCAGATAGGGTTCAGGGAGCCTGTTAAATGTCCTCACTTGGTGTTTGCAGTTGCAGCATGCCAGACTTGCCTGAAAAGTGTGGCTTAATAGTTTTAGTCAGACATACTCTCTACAAGTACAGGAAAAGCTTTTCTTCAGAGACTAATGATTTTCCCTTCTCACCTCCGTTTTCTCTTTGGCTCTGCTCACAAGAGTTCCACAGGATCTGGAAGAGCAGGACTCACTGGGACTTAGACAAGTCCTTGTACCTACCCCATATGTCTAACACCATCTTCCAAAAATCATTTGCTAGGACAATAACTTTTCCCTTTATGTATTTATATACAGGTAGTATATGGAAGGCTTTAAGCTAGCAAGGTTTGTCAAAAAAAGGCTTAACCTATTCAACGCATCTACAGCAAGAATAGAAAAAAATATTTTTCACTATGTGGTACAATTTATTTTTCTCAATAAAATCATAATTTCAATATAGTTTATTTAAAATTTGTTCAAAAATAAGCTAGCAGCAATTCAACCAGGACTCTTGAGTATTTAGACAAAAAATATTTTTTCACAACAATCAATTTTTTTTAGAATGAAAATGATTTTCAATATCAACGCCAGATATATCCACGTATATTCTATTACAGTGCCATGATATAAATAATTTTTTCTACTTTTTTCTTCATTTGTTTATTACTCAGTATGTATCAGTCTTGTGGACCCTGAATGATTGAAACACATGGCATCCATGTCAGACTTTTTTCAAAGCTCATAAGTGATCAATATATCTTCGAGAGAGAATCTGATTTCTGATACATTTATGTTAATAAGAATGGAAACACAGGCCACTGGAAATTGAGAGATAAATCAATAGAGAGGCTGGACCTTCAAGAAGTTTGGTGCACAATAAAATAGACAGCAAAATATGCTTTGCTGCCTGTCTGCAGAGCTTGGAGTGACTACAGCTGACCAACAAGGTAAATCAAATCTGCTGCCAATACATTCTTCTGCTGTCCAGATAAAACAGCGGACTAAGCCGGTGAACTTTCACCCTTCACCCCAGCTCTCTAAGCCAAAGTACAGATTAAAAAAAATCAATAACCCCAATCGATGGGAAAATATTTTTAGTCTCTAACTGAACGATATGTTTTGACAAGGCCAAAGAGGCGCACGAAAGAATGGGAGAAGATAAAAGACAGAAAATTAGGATTTTGTTTTATTGGTGGAGGTAGGATCACTATTCATTCCCCCTTCCTACAAATCCCATTGACACTGGCTAAAATTATCTCGCAGGAAGGAAATAAAATGAAAGGTTATGAATTCATTAAATTGTCTGATTTACTGTGTATCCTTGTAGCAAGTTATCTGTGCTGGGTTTTGTTGCCATTATCAGACACTTAACATTGAGAAGACACTATGCAATGTGTTAACGTGGAAATGGGCACTATAAGCACTTTGCAAGGGAATAAAACAACAAATATTAACAACTTGTCCCTTTCCCTCATGCTGATTTCCAGCTCTGACTTCAGTGTAGCTAAGATAAAGCACAGAATACCAGAAACCCCAAAGCAAAGCACGAAGCCTGTGGTACACCACTTGCACAGCCCTGAGGAGTTACAACTCACCAACAAAGCCATGAGGGTCTTAAGGAGTGACAGAGGAGGGTTTTTGCTCAACAGCTCAGCAGCTGTAAATGCTGTGTTGTGCAGGGCACTAAATGCCACCTCAGAGTCCTGCCTGGGCAGCAAGGCAGAGCTGTGCCACGGGCTGGCACAGAGTGGGGAACTGTGACTTTTCTCCTTGTTCCACCTCCCTGCTCCCCTCCCACAGAGCTCAGGCTGCAGCCCCTCACTGCCTGACCCCAGTCCTGCTGCTGGCAGTGGTGGGGTCTGGGGGAACTGGGGCTTGTGGGGCACTGCCAGGTGACTGGTGTGGCTCCACACATGAGGTGTGAGGAGAATTTCCAATCACTTGCAGTTAATAAAAGTTTATGCAGCACTTGGACATTTTTTCCCAAAAGGATGTCAGCAAGCTCTTTTACTCATTAACGTGTTATCTAAGTGGTCTCCCTTGTTCTGTTTACAAAACATGTGAGGGGTGATTAGAGGCAAGCAAAAGGTGATGTTGAAGGGTACACTCCTCTTCAGAGAGCAGCATCAGATCTGTTTATGAATGCTGATTTTGGTGTTGTTTTCGTCAGCTAGAGTGATTGTGGTTGCCTCTGGCAGAGCCTGCAGTTTGCTGTCAGTCCCAGGTCACTGAGAACCTCCAGGCTGCAAGAGCACAAAGGCAAATGGCAGAGAGGTGTGTGGGTGGAAATAAGGGAACAACAACCAAACCCACTGTGCAGAAATGGGAGCAGGGATGGGTCTGATCAGCGCTGACACAGACACACACTCTCTGACACTTGTTTTTCTGGAGCAGTTTCTCATCTCAGAGTACAATGGCCATAGGGCATTTTGGGAGGTGGCAGTGGGGGGCAAGCTCAGGAATATATAGGAATAATATTATTCTAAATACATAGGCATGAAATTATTGCCTTCTACTTCCCTTGTGCTCATCCATCCATCCACACTTTTTGCTTTGAATTCACTTTAGGGAAGAACTTTTTTGTTTCACAGTTCCACAGGAATGAGCACTTGCCTGGGCCCCTTATTCCTAGTGATTGCCTCTTTTTAATCCAGAATATAATTGCAAGAAAATCAAAAGCCACAATTCTGAAATACTTCTCCCTAACTTATGTGGTAATTATTTTCACAATCAGCAGGTGTTTCATCTTGCTTTTCTCCCACTGACATTTCAGAGTGAACTATGCTGGAGCTTTCATGGAGTAGTGTTTGCAGTACAAGCGCCCATGATTGAAATGCTGTAGGTAGCTCTTATCATCCTTGAAAGCTTTCAACATATGCAGTGAAGTATGATGACTGCTAAAATTAATTAGAGAAAACAGATGTCAAGCATTTGCCAAGAGTTATTTAAAGAAAATCCATTACATACAGGTAGTTGATGGTAAGGTTTGAAATGTTACTAGCAGCTGAGAAGTGGCTAAACATTTTTCTGCTTCATAAAAAATACACCTAAAATACATTGAAAGGGACACTTTGGTCACCCATAAAAGTTAAATCAGAATAACACAATAGTGGCTATATTTTTCTTCTTATTAATGTTACTGTGAGACCCTTAAAGATGATGGGCTTGCCTGGATTGTGAGCAGGAAAAGAATTTGACCCCTGGGAGGACTCCTGATACATTCATGGGCAAGGTGAGACCTGGGATACGGCGCCCATTTCTCCAGCAGAGGCATTGGGAAATAAATCTTTCAGAAATGACAGGAAGAATTAAGAGGGTGACTTGGCCCTGGTTCACACACCAGCTCCAACAAGGAAGTATCTTGCATCTGTTCCCATGCAGATTGTGGCTGTGTTTCCACCAGCAGCATCCAGCAGCTCTCTGACAGAACAAGTCTGAATGCTCTTCTCTCTGCAGCAGCCAATACCCCCCGTGGCCTGTTCAATCCTTTCTGCTTAAATGACTTATGTCCTGGCCTTCATAATTCTGTCAAAGAAAATATACAGCCTTCATCTTTGTTATCTTTCATTGTGCCTAAAGAGGTCAGAAGTTCAGGGCAGTTTGTGTAGATAGCCTGGCTGAATGTAAATATGGCCATCAGTTTTGGTGCAAAAAGCCTGCGAGACAAAATTGACAATCTTCTTCCCACAAGTTTTGTGTGTGCAAGCATGAAACTCTCCTTCCACTGGCATTTGTACTGTCATGCAGCATTAATGGAAAGCACAAATACATGAGAATGCAGCTGAAGCCCAGTCACAGAAACAGTGGATGAATGTTTGCAGGAAATTCAATGCTCCTCTCATCCATCACTATTCACATTCCTTTCCTTGCCTGCAGGTAGACGCACAAAGACTTATTGGATGGGATTCATCTTACCTAACTTTAGACATATATAGTGTGGATATCTCTATCTCAGCTTGATGGCTAGACTCTTGTGAATGTCAATAGAGAGAAGCAGGCAGTTCTATGCCCAATTCATCTGACCTGTTTTAGACACCTTCTTCAGGAAGAGATGAAGCTTTCCCTAAAACTGCCCATTTCTCTCTAGTGTTTTAAGAACAATTGAGGCCATTCAGCCGGGTACAGAACCATTCATTGCACTATTTACATGTGGTGAATCCCACCCCTCTAGCACACTTGACAATATTCTTTCCCCAGTTGGATTAGCTTAATAAGACCTATTTTGCCCCAAATTACCCTATATTCTTCTGGGCTTTTCACCCTCCCTAAAAGTTAAATGAGTTCTATTAAAAGGTTATTTGTTTGGTCTAAATCTGTTCTCCTGACACAGATCGAGGCAAATTTTCAGGCCAAGGTTCCCAAACCAACCTGCCCAGCAACCCTGGGACACAAGAGCACTGCCACTGCTCATTCCTGGAGGTTCCATGTCTCTTTTTCTCTCATGCTTTCCACTCTCTCACCTGCTGCCTTTCCAAGCCAGCCCCAGCTCACCTCCCTGCCTGTCCTTCTTCTGCTGAGGGTTATGGTGCTTCAGCCCACACACTCCTGCTCAGGCTTTGGGTAATGGCTTTTGCTGTTCCTGCTACTGCTGTATGAGAGCCATTTAATTGCATCTTCTATTCGGCCTGGATAAAGGGTGAGTAGGACATCTATTTGCTTTGACCAGGCTTGTGATTGATGCAACTGTTAATACTTTCCAGCGTAACACAATCTTCCCTCACCTCCCAAGGATGCTCTGTTGGTAACATGTCCCCGTGTAACTTTTTCAAGGACAGGCAGAAAGTGATAGAAAAGGCAGGAGACAGCAGTGGAAATGCTGGAAAGCCTCTGCCCCACTGCTGCAGGGTTACCTCCTTCCAGCAGTTGTCCCACCCTTCCCTTTGCTGCTGCCCTTGGAGTCAGCAGAAAAGGTGCTGCCTCCTTTCTCAGCAATCATTTCTAAATGGCCACTGGCAAGTTCCCTGTGCAGATCTGCCTGCAGTGTCCTGGGGTCATCTTCCCCTCTGGGAGAAAGCCAGCAGAGACACTTGCTGCCATTAGGAGTGTCCTGAGCTTTCACTTTTTCAGGTAAAAGATGAGCAAAGTTGTCTTCTCAATAGGGCTGTAGTGAGCAATCACCCACCCCTTCTCTTGATGCAGTGAAGTTGTCAGGGATATCAGGTCCCTCTGCCAAACCAACAAAATGCATTGCTGATTCTCCCTCCAGTCAGGGACAAGGCCCAAAGTGGGCAGGGGGAGAAGCCCCTTCTCAGATGTATCTTTAAAGACAACAATCACACCCAGAGAACAAACTGCATAGCACAACATGAAAACCACTACCCATAGAACTCCTCAGTAAAAAAATTCCAATTTGTATGACATTCGTGCTGCCACACAACAGAAATTAAGTCATCCTTTGGTTTACTGCAAGTCCCAGGAAAAAAAAAAAAAGCCAGCAGCATGTAAGGAGTCAGGAAGGGAAGGAATGGAGAGAGAAGAAAGGAGTGTGACTGTAGCCATGAGGAGAATAAGCACAGGGCTGTCAGGGAGGCTCCCGGGGTCAAACCATTTTATGCCCTGTTGTGCACAAATCCACCCCATGGCCCCCCAACAGGGCGAACTCTGTTTCTCTTTTTAGGAACCTCAGCAGAACTGGCTGCATTCAGATTTTCAGCAGAAGACCACTGTAGTTACAGCAGTTCACACAGGCTGTAGGTTTGTTCCCCTAATGCCACAGACAAATAAGTGTGGTTCATGAAGAGCAGTCATGCCACAATGACCTGCAGATGCAGCAGTTCTACAATAAAGTAGACTGAGCAGGGCAATGATAACATGGGTAGGAGATAGAGGAGATATCTACACTATCAGAATGCTCCTGAGGCAAGACAGGACCAGGGCACTGCAGACAGTGGTTGTAAGATGGCCAAGACACCTTGTTCAAAACATCAGGGGAGGGAAAAAACTTCCAAAATTTGCACACAGGAATTCAGTGGCCTTACCTTCGGCATGGAAAAAATCTCCTTACCTCTGCACAGTCAACAAGCACTCCTAACAACAGGAACTTATCTCAAATACCCCAAAATATCAATCAGCATTCAAGAACCAGGTGCTCAGTAGGATTGGATGGTTACAGCACAGTCAGTGCTGTGTAGGACAGGGCAGAAAAAAGCATGTGTATTCCTTAATGCATGTGCTTATTCTCTTGTTAGTGTTTGATTTCTCACAAACCTCAGTGCTGGTGATGGTGTACCACTCTGGCATTGCTTTGAGATGCACTGCCCTGTAGTTTTTTCTCTGAGCACTGTGCTTTTTCCCCACAAACACGCTGGAGTATGTGTCAGCTTTTGCTATGGGGCTCTTGCCACTCTGAAAGCACAACAGGAGACCAGGATCAGGCCATGGAGACTGGCCTGTGACTTATTATCAGAGGCAGGAGGAGTATCTGTCCTCACCTGCCTCCTTCACAGCCCTCAGTACCTCTGCCTTCTGCCACTTTCTTCCCACTACCTATTGCCAGTCCTCACAGAGCTGTCATTTATTATCTGCAGCAGATCATGCTACTCTCTTGGATCCCTCCTGAACATTGCTATCCACAATGAGATGAGACTGAGAATCACTGAAAAATTTCTTAGTACAAAATATTTATTTTTGGTAGGAAATAGCTTAAGAAATAGACTAAATATTTTGAAAGTTTTCTAAAAAATATTAAAAGAACTATATACCTAAGTGGAGTCCTTGCAGGAAAATAGAAAATACAATAGCAGTGGGAGACCCAAGGGAAATGAAGTTTTGAAACTTAGAGAATAATTGTAGAACTATCAATCCTGGGATATAAAAAGATAATTCAGATACTGCAGAGCCTCACGGTGGCTCTCTGCTATTTCTGTCATAATTTTCTGCCATGTTATTTTCTGTCAAGCCTTACAATATTGCTGTAACAACTAACTCATTTGTTTCCCCAAAACTTATCTTTGAAAATTATACACAAAATCAGAGTTACACAACCAAACTCCATTTATTAACCGAAACAAGAAAATCTGTCTGGGCCACATCACCAGTTGTAGCTGTCCACCTAACAGGATGAAATAGGTTGCAGGGAGTGTAACTGAGTGGTAAAGAGAGGCAGTGCAGGTGACAGAACAAGAGTGATTGGAGAAAGATCAGCAAAACCAAAAGGAAGGGAAGATATATCGTTGACAACAAAACCAAATCCAGCTAATGCCTTCTCAAAGCAAGTTGGGTAAAATAGAGTGACTCATTAAATGAGCCGAAGTCATTTGACAAAATATCTCTGTAGCAGAACACTTTATTCATAAAAGGATCTTACTGTCATACTTTGCAACTGGAATTCATCCCAATACACAAGTATTTTCAAAGTGACAGTGGTAAAATTCTGCCTATTCAGTAAATACATTGATTCCTAAAATGTGCTGGTACTACAGTTTCAAACTTCTATTTTTAGTGCTTTCCTACAATCTTTGTGCTGCATCTTCCAGCCTGGGGTGAAGAAGCAACACCAAAGCAAATTGTAACATTCGGAAGGGCTGGTCACAGAATAGAGCTCAGCTCTGAACCCTGAGTCGTCAGACAGTCCCAATGAAGAGGACACAAATAATGGTGTTGAAATACCTGGATTTTTTGCAGGACATAAATTCTGCCTTTTGCTGAACTCTGATGCACTTCCCATGGGGTGTATTGGCTCGTACTGACGGCTGGATCTCACACATAGAAAACCCAAAAAAAGTTGGTGTCTTGTGAAAGCACCAATGGTGAAAACATGGTGAAGGACATGCTTCAGGGCTCATTTAAGTGATGTGATGCCCTATGAATCTCATCTCAGCAGAGGACCTGTCTTCAGAAGGGGTGTAATCGATAAATCATGTGCCAATTGTATTTATTCAATATGTCAACTTGCACTCTGCTCTGGAGTGCCTGGGCCAGTGCAGAGGGCTGGTGGTGTCTTTGCTGCACCTCTCACATTTGTGGTGCTCAGTTGGGGTTTGCTGTTTGGCAGCTCAGAGAACCACAGCCCCATCACTTCCTTCCAGAGGAAGAGGGCAGCTGGAGGGAAGGAGGCAGTGGGAAATCCCACACGTGGCAGGCAGGGGTCTGTGAAACACTGAAGCAGGATGCAGTGTGCTGCTTGACAGGGACAAAAAAGTCATGCCCTATTGCCCAAGGAAAAAGGACAGACAGCCTGTTGGTCTGGGGTCTCCTGGAGCTGTTGGCTAAGTCTGTTCAGTGGTCTGAAATGTGAACCTGTTACTGACAGTGCAGTGCTGGTACTGTTGTTTGGCACGTGGCAAGTACACAGTGAGAGCAGGAGGTCCAGGCATCATAATGTCCAGAAATAAGAACTGTGCTGTTGGGAGATTTCCTCACCTTCTACTGAATTATGTCAATAAAGACCTGATACAAGGTACACTGAAGTCCAGGGCAGACATTAAGCTGCATTAAGTGTGCTCTGGCTTGAGTTTTAACATCCTGCTCTCTATTTCACGTTCCCTTTCCACATCAAACAAACACCAGCATCAGCCTATATTGCCTGGAACAGCCTGCTGCCCCTGCTGTCCACCCGAGCTCCCACCTCAGAGCTGCTGCCTGCCTGCTGCAGGTGCAGCCCATTTCTCCAAGCCCTCTGAAAGATTCACCCCATCTCCGTGCACAGTTTGAAAGAGCAGCAGACCAACCAGTAAACCAGCAAGGCTTAAAAATAGCTTTCTGCAAATTTAAGAGGTCAGAGAGAGATTTTTGTTTAAAAAGAGAGAAATCAATTCAAATAAGCCTGAGAGACTTACCTTACATTTAGACATGGACTATGGTTTGTGCTGTTTTTCCTCTCCATTCTCCTGCACACATATGGTGGTGATGGGAGGGAGAAGGGGAAGGGGGTGGGGAAACAAGAGCTGTAAGGAGAAGTGTAATTGATGGCAAAAGAGGACCAAATGTGTGCACCAGATCCAGACACTCTCCAAAACGTAATCCTTGTTTGTCTATACGATGGGAATAATAGCCTTCCTCACAGCAGTGCTGGGAAGGTCAATAAATAGTTAATGCTGGTCTAGGGAAATGCAGGATGCCTGCAGTGTAAATCAGAAGTAACCCATTGAAATGCATGTAGTTACATATGGATAGACCCAGTGTAAAAATGGGCAGATGCAGTTTCTTAAAAGAACAGTTCCAGTTATCCTGTAAACATTTTCTCCTGTGTGTGGGGCAGAAAGTGGACTTGAGACAAGATTCTGTGCTGCTGTAAATCTGCATCATTTCATTGACACCACTGGAAATATATCAGTTTAAACAAGAGCAGGCTCCAGCCACTGATACCTGCTGGCCACATAGCCTGGCACACCATGCCTGTAACTTTCCCTTTCCACACTTGCCTGATTCAGTCTTGAAAAATCTCCACTTTAGAGTCCCCACTAGCACATCAGTACTGTATTTCTAATAAATCAGAAGAGGCAACACAAATGTGGGGTTTAGTTTCTAAATGTTCATATTTTTTAGCTCACATGCCCACAAGGTCCCTTACTAGTATTGCATAGTTATCCTGGAGAAAATACCAGATCCCTCCCCCCAAATCCAGGAAAGCACATACAGTCTTCAGTGCAGACAGCTCTCACCATCTCTCAGGAGGACATCCATGATGCTTTATAATATTAGAGAATAATATAACAATTTCTCTGATGAAATTCTAGTCAAGAAAACAAATGCCAATGGATAGTAACAGAACTGGAGCCACTGTGAAGGGTGTTCTGTGGAGACAAGGTGTGGAGGAATTCCACTTCAGGCCTCAGCAGTGCAGAGTTCACCCATTCTCTGGGTACCCAGAGAGGCAGGTTAGGGCCCACAAAAGGCATTTTTCCCACAAAGCAGGACAGTCTCTAAGGAGATAAAGGAGTAAAAATTCCTGTGAATCCAAGCTAAGGACTGTTGTAAAAGGAGGATAAGGAGAGTATAAACAAATTGGAGTTTCTCAGCCCAAGCAGAGCCAGGGCAACCCATGTGCCTGGGTCAGGCCCTGCAGCCCCCACAGCCTGGAAACATGATTAACCCCCACAGATCTTGTGAGGGCAGAGAGGAGTGGTTTCCAATGGGCTTCTCCTCCTCCCCTTTTGTCTGAGTGGGAATTTGCCTGTATGTATTCCCTCAGGGAGTGGCAAAGGGGAGGTTTGCACACGTGAGTGCAGACAGAAGGATTTAAGATGTTGTGATCTCCTGAAAGGAGAGCAAGGCTGCCTATTTTGCTCGCCAGGCCTGTAGGCTGCTGTTTGATTTTGTCTCCCCTGCTCAGGTGTATGCACTCTGAGGGGACCATGAGAAGCAGGTATCAAATAACTTAAAGGTGTTTTTCACAGAAGCTGCCTGCAGTCAAACCACTTGTCAGTCTTCTGCATGAAAAAGTTAAGATTGTATTTATGGGCATCAGTCCTTTTTTCCTTGCCATGCCATTGTGTTTGCTCTCTAACTAAGTGTCACTGCTTCTCTGGCAGCCTCAGGTGAGAAAAGGATGAGGAGAATGCATAGCAGTGAGAAGGTGAACCCAACCTCACCTAAAGTATGGGCCAAGAGGCTCAACCAGGGCACCACTGCCCAGTGGAGCTGGCTGTGGAGCCAGAGTGAGGCAGCCCATGGGAAATTGCTCCCCAGCTGAGGAAAAGTGAGGCCACCAGAAGAAAAATTTCGCCACCATCACGACTGGAGCAGAACTTCAAAGCACCACCTCAAAGACTGGGGAAAAAGAGAAGCCTCTGGCTCAGTCAATGCTTGCCTCTCTGTGGAGAAGGAAAGGCCAGATTGCTCTTTGTGACGTGGGATCTGCCCGCTGGGAGCTGTCTCGTGGCAGGTACTAATTTCTGATCCCCCACCAGCCAGGAATAACTTTCAATCACTGGTGACCTGGGCTGCATTTGGACTGGCAAGCAGGAGGTGGAAAGCACACTACACCCTTTCCCTGATTCAAATCTTTGGAGCCATCCTGTCCCCCGTGGGCTTTGAAGTTCATAAAACATATGTCTATTAAAACACACAGAGGTTTGCACTCGGGCAGATGCACATGCAGTTGGGAGCTGTGCCTTTTCCTAGATTGACTCAGAAAAAGAAGAAATTTCTCTGACCCGGTACGAATCAAGGATTTGCAATTACAAGTGGTGTTTACATGCACATCAAACACCTCTTAATGACAGGGAAAATATCTGAAGGGAAACAGCAGAGGTTTTCAGGCGAGATGAACTGGTTGAATAGGCAGGGGTCTGCCAGCTTTCCTGCAGGAAAAGGAGACAGGAGGCAGAAAGTGGGAGCAGAGGCGTGCACGCTGGGTAGGGAGAGGAAGAAAAACCTGGCACATTCGCCAGCAGCAAATTGGGCTCCCGCATGGTCTAATTCCTGCTTCACCACAGACTGCTAACACAGCTTGGATAAAAAGGGAAAAAGGGAGAAAAAAAATCTATTCAGGAGGCTGCAAGAGCACATAGAGTCTGTTCTGAGCTCCTTCCACAGGCAGACAGAAATCAATAAATCAATAGGAAATGTTCGCTGGCTGTAAAATGGGTAGAGAAGCCAGTGTCAAGCTGCTCTAAGATGGATGGACAGTAGGTTTGCAGTTTGCAGAAGGGCTAGAGGTGACTATCACCTTGAGATGGGATCAGCGGCCAGCAGTCCAGCAAGGCTTTGAACCTTGAGTTTATGATTAAGGGCTGGGGCACGGATTGAAACACTCCTGAGTCCCCTGCACAGCCCTCCCTGGGCTGGGCTGGCTCTGCTCCCCAGCAGCACGGGGCTCTGGCAGCTGCTGGCCCTGCTGTGCCACTCATTGAAGTCAAGGCTACAGAAGACTGAATAAAAATTGACTAGATGCCTGGTGGTAGTGAGGATTGATTGAAGACGGGCAGGGGTTTTCTACCCCACAGTTGGATTTTTTCCCTTTCTCTGAAGGATTTGACGTAATGTGGGCAGAGATACTCATTCAGAGCATTGCACCTCCATTCTCTCCCTAATGAGACAAGCACGGGGACACGAAGCAGTGCCAAAGATGCTTAGGGAAAGCTGGCACGAGCAGCCTCCTTCTTTTCTTTTAAAGGCAAAGCGTTTGCATGGGGTGGAACAGATGGACTTGCAGAAGCCTCGCTGTGTGTCTCTGTGCCCATTCAGGTTCAGAGGGTGGCTGCTCTTCGATTGTTACTTTTCAAATGCAGAGATGATCTTCACTGTGCTGTGGCTCCTGCAGAGCCAGACAAGAAATCTGGCTTCAGACTTCCTCTCTTCTACAGAATCCCCTTCAGGAGTTGCATTTCTTTCAGTCTCCATGAGCTGCTGCTTACTCCATTCTTTGAGGATAGACAGACCTTTTTAACCTCTTGTAACTGAGATTCTGTCTCTCACAGCCCTCAGAAGCAATAGATTTGGGGCCAGCTTCTTACTCTCACCAAATAAGACTCTGTAACACCATCATTGCTACCTACCCATGTGTTACCATCACCATTGCTTACACACTGCTCTGCTCAAAGGAGGGCCTGGGCCACACTGGCCACAGCCTCAGGCAGAGCAGCAAGGGGAGGTTACATTTACAGCCAGATTAGCTGGCCCCAAAATGCTCTGATTTATTCCACGAGTGTCTGTGGGAAGCTGTATGGATACCTCACCCAGAAGAGCTGGGCATTGGGGGTCCAAAATCAGACCCTGGCTCACTAGCTATGGTTATTAGAGAGCCATCAAAGTAAACCCCCCTCACTTTGTTAGTAAAAATAATGGTAAAAAAGAGCTAAAATAAAAGACAATAAAATGCTTACAGAGGTGAAAGGGAAGAAGTAATTTATTTAATTTCCTGTTAGTTTTCAGATTTAGGCTGTGATTCGCTGTGGAATATCCACTTGCTGTAGAAAATTAGAAACTATCTTAAATCAAGAGGAAAAATCTGCTTAATCTGTTGGATGGCCCAGTGCTGCTGTTGCAACAGAGTGGGTTGCCCAGGTGAACCTCTGAAGAAATCATTTGCAATATTTGGACCATAATTGAACCCCACTGAAGTTAACAGGAACTTTTGCTATAAATGAACTTTGACTCCATATTCAGAATAAAATTCCATTATTTTTCTTTTTTACTACTCATGCATTAGTGTCCAGAAGAGACACATTTTATTGAGAATATATTTTGTACTTCTGGGCTAGGCACATCAGTGATGAGAAAAGCCAGAATTTTCCACGTGAGCTCTCTCCCTTTGGTACTGCCAGTGCAATCCACATGGACACTTCAGCACTGATCCTTTTCATCTGGAGCAACAGCAGATGCATCAGCAATTAGTGATGTTTTCGTCAAGCACTGAACTTCAGAGTCCTTCTCTTTACATGAGCTCTTTCTGTACTCTGCCACTGAACACTTGGAAAAACACATATTGAGAAACAGGTAATATTTCATTAAAAAAACTTGTATCTGATGAAGTGGACTGTGATAGATTTTGTGCATATTGGTCAGCCCTGATATCAATTTGGGACTCTTTTAAATTTGTACATTCTTTCCTGGACTTCCTGAAAAAAATTCAGCTGCAGCTGGTTATGAGAACATATATACAGAAATCCAGACCTCTGCAATTAAATGTATTAGCAAAGATATAAATGACTGGGGAAAAGGGCTCTACTAGAGAAAATGATAGCACTTGAAAGTTCAGGTCTTTCAGATTGCCTGGGTTTAGCCTAGTTCAGTTGGGGTGATGGCAGCTGTTTCTAAGATAAGGAGACTTTGGCCTCTCTCAAACACTGCATGACTGTTCTGTAGATTTTTCTAGTTCATCTGTGGTAGAGTGAAGGGCTTCTAATGAAAAATTCATTAAATTAGTTACTTTTTTTTTCTGTTTTCAAATCACTTGGAAATAGATGTTGACTTTGATTGATTTGTTTGTGGCTTGAAGTGGTGCTGTGTTCTCCGTGCAAACAGGGTTTATTCTGTAGCAAGTTTTGCTATGTGTTTTCACTGCATTTGCTGTCCTTCTTTTTAATTTTAAGTGGTGATTTTGGAGTGCCAACCCTAGAACGTTTTCTGGGTGACTGACAGCAATTTCAGTTCCCTAAGTGCTTTTTAAAACAAAAGATTTAATTTATATGAAGTAAAAGAAATTCATTAAAATTATTATTACTATTGTTATTATTATTATTATTATTATTATTATTATTATTATTATTATTACTACTATTTATTAGTTGTGGAGCCTTGTTTTTCTTTATTGTACTTACTCAGACATGAGAGTTCCTCAGATTTAGCAGAAATAACTGTAGATTTAGACACAAATCAGAAGAGAAGCCTGTTAAATAAAGTATCACTGGGACTAAATAATTGAACTTTTTTCTTTATTAAAGTGAAAGCTGTGTGGATTATTTTAAATTTCTGCTTACATTCTGAAGCTTCTTTTTAAAATCAGTAAAATACAGTATTAATATAGTCAAAATTCAGTTTCTGTTGAACATTTCCATTCTGTTTTCAAAAAGAGCATTCTTTCCAACACTAGAAATGACTAATAGGTCATTTCAGTTCCTAGTTTTATTTTAATATATAAATAATTCTTAGGAAAGGAAGTAACTTCCTTGCAAAAGTAATGAAAAAGGTTTTGTGTCACTTAGTACAAAGAGGAAACAATACAGCAGGAGCAAATAATTCACATATTGAGTACCAATGAGTCCACAAACAGGAATCAGGTTTATAGTAAGAAAATATGTGTAATTCACTCATCCCATTTAAACTTTCCTTACCTGCTGCAGTTCCTCACTGGCTTCATACAAACAACAAATCATCCTGTTTCTCTTACCTGGCAGCCCTCCCTTTATTGTTGTTTTTCATATTTTTATCTTCCCTGTTATTTCACTCGTGTGTGGTGCCTGCAAGTGCAGCAAAGGATTTGTCGTGCTAGGATCCCACACAATGTTTCTCCCTGTGTAACAAGAGGGAAAACAAGGTGCATCCTCAATTGTGCAGTGGTGGGGGCATCCCCAGATGCACTTTCAGATTCGAGCCAGGATCCTCTCAGGCTGAGACAACACTTCCCTTTAGAGATAGCTCAGCTTCATAAAGGGCATCGATAATTTCCCTCTCCCGTGAGATGGATCTGGTTGGTACCTGAGCCCTGCAAGCAGCAGGCCCAGGGCTGGCTCTGTGCTCTGCAGGGGTGATCCTGCTGCCCACAGCCCACTCTGGGGGACATGGGGGACAGTGCCAGCACTGTGTCACAGCCAGCTGATGGCTCACAGGTGTTTGGCCAGCAATGGCTCTGGAGTTCACGTCGCCCTTGCCCAGCATAGTGCGTGTCTGCAGGCAAAAGCAGGAAACTGGCTGAACACTGATGGAATCATAAAAAAACCCTGATCTTATCGGGGTATATCTTGCTGATAAGGACCTACTTTTGATGTACAAATGGTTCTGCATTGCTGGTGACACAAAAGCCAGGCACTCAGCAGCCTCCCCACACAATGGGGGTGCCATGCTTGTGGCTAATAACATTTAATGCTTAGACAAGCAGACAGTGCAGAGCCTCTCCCCTCCACGTTTCCCTCCTGCTCCCCTCCCCCAGACCCCTCCTGCCACTTTGCTGACGCCATTTGCCTGGGACTGGAGGTGTCTGTGAGCTCTGAAAATTGGATCACAGGGATGGCTTTTTGCCGGCCCTGGTCACGCTGACGGCAAGACTCGATCGATCAATACTCTGTGTGACACTTTCAGAATTCATTGGAAATGATGTCCTTTTCAAATGACACCCACATTTTATCCAGGGCAGCTCCAACAGCAAGGCACCAAGTGTGTTTTTGCCAGATACGTTTTGTTAGTAGTAAACTTTGCTTTATTTGTAAGGTTCTCTGTATTTGGGATTTCTTCATCCCTCCCTTCAACCTCCCTTTTGAAGAGGGCAGAGATTTAATCTTTAAAAGGTAGCTTTGTAGCCTGACATTTAGAGTGTGAGCTGTTCCTAAGCCTGATGTTTATTATGACATATGGCCTCTTCATGTAAAAAAAGTAAGCTTTGGGGGAGAATTTAAAAAGTAGCCTGAAGCTCATAGCACACAGCTAAAAACTGATTCACAATTTTATCCAAAACATTATGACCTCTGGGCAAAACTATCGCTCCTCTATGGATTCCCATGAAACTACTTGGCACTGCTATCTTGGAGCCAGTTCCTGTGGGTGGGACTACACAGGTCATTCAAAGCCACCCTTTGGAGCCATTAATTGCTCATGTTGACAGGCAGCAAAGAGGAACGATGCTTGCAGCTGGAGGCTTCAGGGGTGAGACACAGAGAGAAGGAGAAATGGGGGAATCGTTGGGAATCTCTTTTGAAGGACTGTCAAAAATAAGTAACCTTTCCATTGAACGTCAATATTGAAAAAAACAACTTTAGTCCTTATATTTTGTGATTCCAGAGTAAATTCCTCTGGTTGCTCAAGAGGTTCAAAAGCTGTGTACCAGGCAGCCTTTGGGGACTGCATAGCAGGGACTCAGAGGATCCAGCCTAGGGTTTAATTTTGCCCTTATCAAAACTAAAGCTAGATGTATCATTTGGACTTAGACTTAAGCTGACCCAAAATGAACAAAAGGTTTAGCCTCGATCAACTTTGTGAGAAAAAAGGAAAAAGCAATTTCCCAAAATAAATCCTGTGTAATTTGGGATTTACAACATTCTTCTAGGTGCACAGTGTCTTTGAAGTGGTGAGTCTGTGACCAGATTAGCATGTGGGTAGTCCTAAAAAGTAGAAAAATTAACAAGCCATCATTTTTTGACTCAAGACATCTGCAGAGCACAAGTGGGGACACTCATGGCAGAAAAGTAGTTAAGGTGGGAAGAGTCTTTCCAAATATATATTTGTATTTTTGCTCTGTGTGCACATCAGGTGGGAGAATTCTCTCTGCATCTCACTGCTGGGACACTCTAATGTGTGGGTTTCTTCTAAGTGGGGTAAAACCTTTCTTGGGCTGTAACTAGGGCACCACTGCTAGTCCTGCACTGACTCTCTGATACTGTGAATTTTATGAAAGTGAAAATGTTGCAAGGTCCAAAAGTTTGTGATAGGGGGAAAGAAAATATCAGAGGTGGACTATGGACTTATTAATCTGTTCAGTTGCCAGGAAACATCAAAAGTGTCGTAAATTATTAGATAGCAGCTTATAGGGAAGTTTTCAGTTGCTAATCCTGCCCTTTTAATAGCACCTAATGGTATCATTTACTTTGTAAGGAATGTGACCTGGCAAATTGGGTAACTACTATTCTGATCTACAACATGGGGCTTGAATGGGACAAACTAGAAACAGAGATTAGAGTGACTGCTGCCTGATTTTGGAATTCCTATAGGTCTCCATGCAGAAGTAACACAGCTCACTGGGAAGTGTTCCCTCTGAGCTCTGAGTGAGGGACAGCACACTGAGCTAAAATGTTTGGGCTTTTAGTGCAAGGTATGGAGTCCAATGCTCCTAGTTCTGGTCACTGCCAAGTAAATGGAAGTTTGTCCAGGGGAGGATTTACTTGCTCTGGACAAGCATCTTCAGACTAAACACTGCTTTCAAACATTGCAGTCAGAGAATGTTATAGGTTATTTTTCAATGCAGTTGCAAAATATGTGAGTTTAGTCCCCATCCCTTAGTTTAATTTAATCTCTCTACTGTTAGCTTCAGAAATCTGATTCAGCTCTTGCTGTTAGAGACAGCCATCACTTCTTAATAACAGGATAACACCAGGAATATCATCCCTAACCTGTATCCAGTGAAGCAACAGAAAGGAATATATTAGTTTAGTCAGATTTTCTCAAACAGATGTAAGAATGCCACATTTTGTTGCCAAACTGGCTAAGAAAATAATGAATTTGAAGCAGGGCTGAAGTACACTGGTACATGCCACAAAAATACAATTGAGGTCTCTGCTTCTGACCACACTGGGAGAAATGGGTTCAAACAAATGCCATGGCTCTGCAACTCCTGCTGACTTCAGCCTCTATTAAAATCAAGAACAGTTTTACTATTAGCTTAAACAGATTCATAGGAAGGTTTAGCATAACAAAAGAGGTTCTGCAAATATTTGCTTTATCATGACAGCTGTATGGACTTTATATACTTTTAAATATTTAGTCACTTGTGTGTACTAGAATCCTTAAAATCTCCAAAGATGCTGCCAGTGAAAAATGCCTTAAAACTCCTGACTGTGTCCCCTGTACAACTGACCAAAATGTTGTCAGCAGAGTGAAGCTTTTAGCCTTAAAGTCCAAGGAAATCTTTTAGTCTTGCTGAGGTTTAATGAGTTGGGATTCTAAGCTGATTCAGCTCTTAAACAGTCTGATCATTAGTGCTGTATCATCTGTCACCTTTGGGTGATAATTAGAAAAAGAAAGTCAATAACAATAGTACATAACACTACTTTACCAAGATTTAAACAAGTTGTAATATTGTTGAACATCTATTGATGAGTCCAAATGTGCCACAGGCTATTGAGCACAGAGTGCTTTGATGTGATGTTTTCCATTATTAATTTGATGTGGTGGAGTTTGTAGAAGTGAGAAGATTTGTTTTCATTTTATTACGTGTGGGAAGAGACGAGATACTTTACATATTCATTTATTTCCTTCTATTGTTTATGCCACTAATGCTTTTGAGGACCAAGCACAGAAGAAAAAGAAGGAAAATCTCTCAGTAAATCACATTAGGCTGTTTGTTTACCACACTTCTGATTTGTTTTGGTTTTGATTTGTATTGATTTATTTGACCTCCAAAATATACATCCCATCTGTGTGTTAGCAGCCCCTCGATGACAGGGAAGAATCTGAGCTATTCTGGTTTTCCCCCAGAATAGAGCAAGCTCTCAGGAACTCACCACAGAGCTGCACAGGCAGGTCAGGATTCATGGTTGCATTACTTCACCAACCCAGATATTGGGCCTGATGTGCACCAGACACTCCAGTAATGCAGTGGTCACTTATTGTTACTTATTGACCACTTCCTCACCTGCCTCTTGCTTCTTCCTTTGGGCGATTAAACTCATTTGTAAAGAGCACAATTATGGAAATCTCTGAAGAGTGAGCCTTTTGGAGTCTCTTTTATTGCCTTGTTTGGTCTAATTAATCCCCTAATGAAATTTTTTCCCTTCCTCCAGTCTGTCCTTTTTATGCTTTCTGAAACCACAATATGTGAACACCTCGGTCACGGGTCTGCAAAATGCAGTTTTGCTTAGCTGATGTGTTTCAGTGATTTAAACAGGCAAGTTGTTAAGCCAAAAATAGAGAAATGTACATAAAATATCCAAGCATAAGAGAAAAATACCTTTTCAGATTGACTAGGTCCTTTTAAAGAAACACAACAAGCTGTTTTCACCTCATGTCTGGAGTCATCTGTTTGCAGCACACTTAAAATAAAGCCTAAATCTCTTGAAACTATCAGGTATCTTTTTCCTTAGCAGTTAAATTAAGGTATTTTATTTCTCTTCTCTCTTTTTTAGAAATAATAATATCAGTCCTGCCTTGGACCCTGGAAACCACCACATCAAGCTAAATCACACAAATCTTTTGTGTGAGTGTGGGCTGCTTCTTAGGGGTGAATGGCATTTAAGAGCCACAGATAGCACTGGCATAAATTCTAAGCTCCAAGAGTTCAGTTGTGAAATCCAGTCATATTACGGACAAAAATCACCCACACTTCATCTGTTTTCCAAGGCTGGTCAGTACAACTGCAGCTAAGCAATGGAACAGGGACACACAATGGCTCAGGTTAACATTAATAGAAAATTAAAACCAGGAATATTTCACATTAAATGTTGGGGCGCTACATGCTGCCATTCTCAGTATGAGATAGAAGTGTTTTACATGGATCAACTACTCCCCTGTAAAATGTAAAGGGAAGCCCAAAATACAAATCTAACCCAAGTTCAGCCTGGGTTTTAAATTCTCTAAATATTTGGGATGCTTAAAGTAGGGGTTCTCCTTCAGTTTCATCATTTCCTTAAAACAAAACAGTGCATTTCATAGGCACTGGAGAGATGTGAAAGATGGAGTTAAAAGCTGCTTGGTTCTTTATAGTAGTCAAATGTCCAGATTTAGTGAATGAAGATCAATGAAAAGCAGGAGCTTGCATCAGTAAACTGTAAACCATAGAGTTTCCAGCTTTGGTTATCTACAAATCTCAGTGACACACAGCCTGCTCACGTATGCCTCCACTCACAGAACCAGGGCAGCCCAATTCCTTCCCAGCTCTCAGCTCTAGCAAGTCCCATTTATTATACAGCACACTGGGACATTTCCCAGACAAGGTATCCACTGCTAAATGTGGCTGCAAAGTCCACTCCTCAGACAAGGGGCAGAGAAAGATGATTGGATTCTTCTCCTGATAAGTAAACTCTACATAACCCTCAGGGATGATAAACTTTGTCTAAAGTCCAGAATCTGGGTCAGATTATTGGTTACCTCTACAGCAGTTACACTAATAATGAATTTGGACCTCAGACTTGAAAAGTCACAATGCTCTTTGATGTATATAACTTCATTCTGATATGCACATTAAAAATTCAACTAAGTTTGTGAAAATGCACAGAAAACCCTTCATAAAGGTGAAGCATCTCCATTTCCATGCAAGACAGACTTAATCTCTCAAAATAAATAAAAATACATTGTTAAACAATACTACTGTAGGAAGTTCTAGCCTGCAAAGATGGCCAGCATTAGATAATATATCATCATAACCTTCCTCATTATTGTAAAATAAATATAGTCTTTACTCTTCACAGCCCAAACTGATAACCCTTCTATTATTCTTAGCCCTGAACAATAACTCAGGATTACCTTTGCTACCAGCCAAACAGTTTCCTACTGGAAATCTTTGCCAAGAGCCAGCCTCAGTCAGTTGCAGGGTGAGGAGCTGCCCTGGGCTGGGGTGGAAGTGGGAGGGTGGCAGGGCTGTGTGTGCTGTCCTGACCTCCTTCCTCCCTGTGGCTGTGCTGATAGAGAACCCAGTTCACAGCTCTGCCCTTCACAGCCCTTTCTGCAGTGGCTAAAGCTCAGCCTGAATTTGGACCTGCTGTACACAAAGTATTTCTTACTGGGCTGGATGTAGGCCAGAGCCCCTGGAAACCTGCTGCAGTATCTGCAATCAGCTCAGCAAGTGAATTCCTTTTGCATTAATCACTTCCTAACCCCCTGGCTAGGGCAGCACTAGGATGTGGCTCCAGGTAACAGTGCTGGGCAGGGGTAAACAGAGAAAGGCTCTCTCAGGGACCTGCTGGCAGTGTCTCCATCTGGGTACTTGATTTGTGAACCTGTTTGTTCACAGGCACAGCACCAATGCCAGCGTAGCCATAAATAACTGTCCAGCTATATGAGAGTTTACCTTAAGTAAATGTCTTACAGATGCATTTACCATCGTTAAGGTGAGGGTTTTGCCCCTTTTTGGGTGAGTTTTGCCCCTTTGAGAACCCACCAAAGATGCTTCTTGGAACCTGTTCTGTCTCCCCAGCTCACCACCCAAGTGTTCCCAAAGGAGAGGGTGGCACTGTGCCTTGGGATGCACTGCTGGTGGGGAGGACAGGTTCTGGTGCTGCTCCCCAAACCTCTCTGGGGGAGTCACTGCCCTGCAGGTGCACAGGGCCCCTCCACAGCAGCAGGGCTCCAGTAGGGTCCTTGCCTGAATCATTAATTTGGTCATTGATGAGTTCAGGCTTGTACAGCACTCTCCATTTCCAGTGTTGTGTAAGAAGTAGCAATTATTACCATTAGTAAATAAATATTCCTTGATTGATGTTTTTATTCAAGCTATTCAAGTCACCTTCATGTTTTTGTCTTCTGCCCACTCCCTTCCTTACCCCTCCTTGGGGCAGGGTTGATCAGGTGTGAATTAAATGCAATTAGGCTGAAAAGTTGATGATGAAAACTGAAATTCCATGTACATCTTCCTACTCACATTTTATTTCACTCAGAAAGTGCTTGGGCTGTTACTGTCCTCTGGGGCTAGCACAAGTGTGGGTCACAAACCCAGTTTAAAAACTATAGTTTTTCTGTGTTCTATTAGAAATTATTTGGCAGTTCTATAGACGGACTGAAACAGCCTAAAACTGACTCTCATCAAGTCTGTCTTGAATAGTATGCAATAAATAGCAACTCACTATCAGCAACTCACTGTTTTATGGTTTTGCACTGGTCTGTGTACTGTAGGAGGAACTTCTTCCCTCTCCTTGCTCCAGGTATTTTTTTGCTAGAGATTTTTCCTTTGAAACTCTGTGGTTTTTCAGGTAACGTTCAGAAACCATTTCTTTTGTTGTTGTTGTTTTTGTAGTTTCCCTTGTAGTTCATTGATTTGTTCAAACCAAAAAACTCAAAGCCAATCTCTGAGGCTGTCAGCCTGTTTAGCTGTGGAGGAAAGTCCACCAACTTCTGTAAATAGAGACGATAGCGTGTGGCCCAGCAGGTTGTTGGAGCTCACAGGCAAAGGGCTGTGCTCAGCCCCAGCTCCAAACAGCCAGGGGGGCTATTCATGGGACCACAACAGCTCATAGGACCCCTTCCCTGCAACCTCCTGTGGCTGAGCAGCCATCTGCAAGTTGTAGTGCAATAGTCCTCACACCTCCTCTTTTATTGCTTCATATTAAAATTGCTATTGCCAGCAACACTTTGTAAGGCAATGAGCACGCTGCAAGCTCTGAAGTTTTGTTTTGTTTGTTTTTTGGATTTTTTTTTAAAGGTGATTCACCTTAAAAAGCTGACCCGTTTTTTAAAAAAAGGTGACCAACATTTGTACTTTGAAAACTTTTTTTTTTAAAGCAAGTATGGTTAGAAATGCCAAAACAAAGTTTAACCAAGGGCTCATACCAAGGGGTCATTCTGTCACTCCTGGGCAAAGGGGAGGGCTCTGCACAGTGGGTGCTTGTCATAGCAAAAGCTTTTGGTTTATGATTAAAGCTGTCTGTGATACTGAGGAAAGCAGATAGTGGCAGGTCCTGGTTTTGTGCTCATTTTCAGCCTTTGCAAGACTTTGGTCACGGAAATGAAACCTTAGCACAGTCTGCCTGCCTGCATCAGCATGAATCTTTTCCCACTTCTACCACTTTAGAGCCTTTCTTCTTGCCATTAGCAAACCCTCAAGCCCCAACACCTGCCAAAACCCTCCAGGCAGATGAAAGGAAGTGGATTCATTCTCTCTAAACTGGCCCCATCATATTTTACGAAGAGCCTCTTAACAAATCCAACACTTCAACTCAAGAATACCTTCTGAAGGCCAGCAGAGCCTGTGAGTGGGACAGGGATTAATGTAATCCCTTCCCCTGCCCCATCTAGAACCTCTCCTGGAAGGGGTTTTATCTGCTCCCATCCTTTGCTGTCAGCCTGACCCCCTTTACTCTCCATACAGATCCTGAGCAGTTATGAAAGGTCTGCAGCAGTGTCATAAAGGTTTATGCTCTTGTTTTAGAAAAACAATGCTTTATAATGTATCCTCTATAAAGAGGGCATATGACTTAACAGAAACTTTTATACTTTTTTTCAAATCTTTACATTAACAACTCTGGTGTCTGTGACTACCAAATAGTGGTTTTTTTGTTATTGCTCTGTACTGGTGATTCACAGAGCAGAGAATGAAGATATTTATGATCAGTTATGCATTAGCTGCAGCTATTAAAATGCAAAGAAGACCATCACTTAGTTTATAAAGCATAGATGATGATGCTGTCTACTCTGCATCACCAGAAAAGTTCTAGTGATAACGAAGTCCATGGGCTTTTTAGATTTTAAATAATGTACAGTCCTGGCCTTTGGACATAACTGTTTTTTCTTAGAATGCCTTTTTCCTGGACTGCCTCTTCTTCTGCCTGTGCAGGTAAAGGCAAAAAAGGGGAATTTCTGGAGATCTCAATACAGTTCTCATAGTGCATTTTTTCTTCTTTATAGAGACTAAATTTAAAAAAAAAAAAATCCTTGATATGTGTTTTCTAATACTCTATATGAAAACTTTGTCAGCAGCTTCACACTTTTCTTGGCGGTGTATATATCCTTGGAAAAGTTTTGGTTTATTCCAGTTGCAGTATGTACACTCCCCCTTAGAGTCAGCATGTACCAAAGGAGGCATGAAAAAAGGTACTTCAGCATGCACAGACTGCATCAGGCAAGGAAACTCTGTTTAAAAAGGGCAAAAAGTGAATCTGGGTAGTTTTAAGACAGGCCATTCAACTTACCTCTCACAGAAATAATTAATATGTGCAGAGACTGAGTCTGAACAACTGGAACCTGCAGCCTTCTGAGAACTGACCCTGGTCATGAGCATTTCCCAGCCATCCCTCTGCCCATCCAACTCTGCATCCTTTGGAATATTGCTTCACTGAAACTTTAGCTTTCCTTAGGCAAGCTCAACAAACCCCATCACCAACCTCCCAGGTGTGTTTGATTCAGTGTTTGGTTTTGAAGGACAAGTGGGAGAAAATGAATAAAAAGAAAATGCTGACTCCCTCTCAAATCTGGATTTGCTATCTTATAACAACTTGAAATGCCTTCATTTGTAAATGGTTGTAAATTTTATGGATATACATTTGTGCTCTATTGCTCTCCATGTATGTTCTGTGTCAATACACTCAACCTTGTCCACATTTGCATTCTGCAAACTATATGCTGCTGGAAGGTGTGGTTTTGATTGAACTTCTGTTCATCCTATTTTGTATTTTGTATAACAGACAGTTACCAGGAATATTCTGAATTCCATATGGATACTAATGAGTGCGTTTGCTTGAGGACAAATATTTCCTAGGAGCATTGCACTAAACAGAATATATCAAAATGTCCAAGGAACTGCTTTCAGGACCATTCAGACACTTTCACTGTGGTTTCCTTTGCCAGAAAGAAACCCAAGAGCCAAATGATGGGCACTCTGAGGACAAAAGCAAGCAGAGAGACAAGCTGGGGTGGGCAACAGCTGCTTCCTTCCTCCCCCTGTCCTTTTCCCAATGACTTGTGATGTGTGACATTGTGTTTCTCTGTGGGTACATCAGCTGCACAAATATGCTGGTTGGTTGGCAGGGCAAGGAGTCAAGGCTTCAGTCACCTGTTGCCCCAAATTTCCCTGCCCCTGTGGTTGGTAAGCCCCCAGGCAGCCCTGGAGAAATGCTCTTGCTTCCTTGCACAATGACTGTCCTTTCTGGGCACAGCTACCCACCCTTCACCTCTGAATAATGATCTTGTTTCTACAGTGGAATGTGGAATAGGGAAGAGGAGGTGGCCAGAACTCAAATGAAGGAATAAAAAAGAGCAGATGAATCGATTTTGGGAAGTTCTTTTGGTGCTCTTGCCCTCTATTTCCCTACTCTTCTTCCAAGCCCTCTTCAGTTATTTCAGTGTGAGTGCTGCTAGCCACATGGAGAGGATTCAGCTTGCAAAAATGTATGCTTGCAGCAAGGAAGACTTACCCTCTAACCTTTAGCAGCCATTTCCTCTGAAAAGCACAAGTTTCATTTTCACTTACAGTGAAAAACGTGTGGAGGGGGAAGGGGAAGAGAACCCCATCTCTGCCAAACAGCCGAATGGTCCTGTTTTCATCCTCTGCACCAAACTTCACATAGCTCTGTTTGCATTATGCAGTGTGCCCTCAGGAAAGAGATCTGGCAGGAAAAGCAAATGCAAACTCTCTCGTTAGTCTTGAAAGACTTGGTCGTGAGCATTTGGGGTCAATCCCCTTCAGCAGGTTCATTTTTCTTCATTGCAGTTTCATGAATTTGGCCATAAGCAAAAAGTAGGCTTCAGTTAAAAAAAAAAAAATCCTTAAAAGTCTATATAGTATTCATTAAACAAAAGTGAAAATTGCATGCCATATTGGAAAAAGTCAGGAAGGTAGGAGAAATTCCACATCCTTGTAATGTATCCAAATATATTGCAAACAATGCACTATAGCAGCAGCAGCCAACGAGGCTGTACTTTCACCTGGGGTAAACCCATGTAACTCATGCTAATACTTCTAAAAATGGGATAAAGAAGAGAGCAATTTTCTTTTTTTTCTTCTTGTTACTTGAAACTCAAGTGTTTTTCTGCTTAGAACATATAGGGTTTTTTTTCAAGTCTGACATGACTTGAAAGATAACATACCAGAACGATAAGCTTTATTGCAAGTCAATGATTTTTTAATTCAGCTCGTTTTTCTAATCATCAAATACAGTTACCAAGAGAGAAAAGTTTAGTTGCAACTTCAAGGGACACCAAAGCTCCCAACCCTGTTTTTTCCTGAGCTCCTGCCCTTCTCCTTGGAGGTTGCCCAGGCCAAGCATTGTGTCAGATGATGGTGCAGCATGATGAATTTCCACATAACCCTTATCTTTGCTGCAGGGTTGCTGCAGTGGAGGGTGACTGTGCAGAGCCCTTACCCACTGCCTCAGCAGCCCTTCTCAAGAGGCACCTTTGCCCCATGCACAGCATCTCTGAGCCACTGCCTCCTTCTCCACAACAGCATTTCTGAAGCTTTCATATATTTTAAATATGTGTTGCTGGGTGCCCACCTTCCTGTAAAAGCTTTTGAAATTGTTTTTGAATGAAAAGTCCGTGATCTTATGAAAAATTCCACTTTCAAACTTTTTGTTCAAACAAGTATCATCACATTTTTTTCTCATGGCCTAGTAAAGATCATCTGAAGAAATCCATTTGTCCCCCAACTGTAGGTACTCTACGTGCCCACCAGCCTTCTGTCACATGCACATTTAGGGACAGCAACTCTCAGGATGTTTCTCAGCACTCCCTAATGCCTGCTACAGCTCTGCTGTCTTTGCAGAGTTGAGCAGAGAGGGGAGAGCATCCCCTCCCAGGCAGAAAAGGGTGCTGAACACAATGCTGGTGCCTTTCACAAGATGTCATTGTCTACCAATATGCACATAAACCACAGAATAACTTATGAAATTATAAGATAACATAGTAAGCAAGATGAAGAGATTTGACTGAAAAAATAAAAAGCTTACTGGTGAAATATAATTATGTGATAAATTCCCTCAATATATTGTGAACTGATGGAGAAGTATCAATTGCAATCCTTTCTATTTCTAAGGAAAATGCAATGGATTAAGTCTGTTATGGAAGTCAGCATAGATGACTCAGTAGTATGGGGAAAAGGTGTAAAGGAGAGAGTTGAGTGTGTAAGAACAGAGAGTGCATAATGTATTAGCATCAGCAACACTGCCTGATGGGTGAAGGCTTTTATACTACCTCTCTATTGATAGGTATTTCAACCAGCAGTAAAAAAACTGCTCTTGACACTCATCTGTAGGGAAAAATATCCACATAGCCTCTGCTGTAGGACCAATTAGCCTGTGAAAGCAGCTGGGGGGGAGGGGGGAGGTGCGGGATATAAATGCGGGATGCAGCCACACTTGATTACTCTAATGAAATGTCCATTGATTCCTATAGATTAATGTGAGAAGAACGGCAGCTGCGGAGTGGCTAACACCTCTAGGTCAGCAGCTCTGTGTGCGCCTGTGGACGTGTGTAATGGAGGGGGTAGACCAAGGTAGACGGGGAGAGGGTTGGTGCGGCCGCGGAGGGAGAGGTGGCCGCGGTGCGGGGACGTGACAGCCGGAGACGGAGGGACATCGGCGGGAGGCCACAGCGAGGGGCTGCGGGGACAGCGCCGATCCTCCCCGCCGCTCGCTGCCGCTGCCCCTCGCTCCCGTTTGACTTTGCTGTAAGGCAGGCTGAGCTCACAGGTCATCTGTTTTTGTTAGATTAATTTGATTCAGCGTGTAGGAATAGAGGGCTGAGCGGGCTAATGGCTCTCTGCAGGTGACATTGGGGATGGTCAGCGCTCGCATCCTCCTCCTCCTCCTCCTCCCCCACGGCCGTGACTGCCGAGAGAAGCCACACCAGGGGCTCCCTCTGTGTCGGGGATGTCGGTCCTGCACCGCCCCACTCCAGGAGCTCCTCACGTCTCAAACACTAATCCCTTATCTCTTGCGCCGTGTCATGTAGAAGGACTTAATTACCAAAACGGGAGAGGGATTTGCTGAGAGACTGCACTGCTCAGCGCTCTTTTTATTGCGCGGGAATGGAGTTACGGGGACCCTGCTCTAATTGTCACAAGAGATACAACATATCCTCTCGTGCAGTGATGCTGGGGTTCTGGTGCTGAAGGTGATGTGCTGGCAGCAACCTTCCTCCTGTGCCAGGGGAGCCCAGAGGAACCACTGGAACCATGAACTGCACTAGGAGAAGAGGCTGATGTGGAAATAGGAAAGGGTGAAATGTTTAGGCTGGGACTCTAGAAATTACATTTCATATTAAACAAAAGTATCTCTGGGTCAGATTTGTGGTGGGATAGTATCCCACAGTTGTACCTGTGGTCTGGTTCCTCTGGTCACAATGAAAGGAAATCTATTACTTATTACTGAATATGAGGGATCTTGTAGCTGTATTGCATTGTGAGGACAGCTTGACTTCAGTTACACAAAATAACCAGACACATTGTGGCTGTCGTTTCAGTTGTTTTCAATGCACACTTCACCACATCGTTGTAGTACTTAGGAACAAGTACTACAACACTTGCCAAAAATTTTAGAAACTATGTTTCTTCACAACACACTCAAGCGTGGTCAGGCAATTGCAAGACCCAAGTGGCCTTGCAAAGATCAGGGTCCCCCAGCAAGTGCAGGATCTGATGTTGGGTGTTATTATATAACTGTATTGGGCTAACTCTGGGGGAAAGATGAATCCTAACTCTAAAACTGGGCTTTGAGCAGCCTGCTGCTGGCTTGGCAGCCACTATATCAAACGCCCAAAACTGGTGCTAAGAGATAATCTGGTAAATGTGCACATGTGCTAACATGGGTAGAAAGAGGTCCAAGTGTGGGACCACGCAGAGGTTTCTCCAAGGCAAGCCCTCTGCTGAGCTCAGCCCCACCAGCACCAGGGCTTCAGCCCACACTGGGTGATACTTGGCACATCTTGTTTTCATGCCATTGAGTGACAAAACTTTCCATCACCATCTGAAGGGCATAATTTATCCCTGAAAACACAAATACTGCAACCTGAAAAAACTATGTGTTTGTATGTATTTCCCCAAGACTCCTCCATAGCCACTTACCCCTAACAGACCCTGCTCCTTCTTGGTGGATGCACCAACCCCAGAGGAGCAGGTGGCTGGGACTGAGGCTGTGCCCCACCTGTGGCCACAGTGTCCCCAGATGTCCCATCTGGTAAAGGGCTCTGTGGGGGGCAGGAGGGTGCTGGCCTCAGTGTGCAGTGCTGACCTTCAGTACTGCAGCCAGACCTACCCAAACATGCCTCCACCTCCTCTGATCACTACAAAACACATGCTTTTAGTCATAATTTTTGATTTCTGTCTGTTCAAAAACATGTTTTTCAATGACCTCTCTTTTTAGTTCAAGATCTTCCCTTCTCCTTTGCTAGTATTTTAATGTTCTGCTCTCCTGCAGAAACACCTTGCTTCTCTCAGATGTAGAACGGTACCTGAGTAAAGATTTTTGTCATGCTGCTTTTCCCCTTTTTCACAGTGGCGGGATATGCAGTGTGCAGTCAGCATAGGTGCAGTTCAAGGAATTAAAATGCAGTGCCTGGATGTGTTTGGCCACTCTGGCTCAGGGGGTGTGTGTGTGTGCAGGCAGCTGTGGAGGCAGCCAGGCACTGGCAGCAGGGCTGTCCCTTTAAGCCTCACCAGTGTATTTTTAGAAAGCATAAATAGGCTGCATTCTCCCACTTGCTCACTATCCAAGACATAAAAAGGAAGGGCTTTCTGCTTTCTTCAAGTCTCCTTCCCCTGCTGGCACCATATAAGTCTGTCTTTTAAACAGTACAGGTCCACAGCCCTTTTCTTTTTTTTTTTTCTTTTTTTTTTTCTTTTTTTTTTTTATTGAGAAGCTGCAGAACTCTAACCGGTGGTTCAATAAATTGTATTACATCCCCTTCGTACTGAATGCCCTACAAGCTTTGGCTTTCCATGTGTAATTGCAAGCTGTTATTAGCCCAGAGCTTTGTCCGTTGCTGTGCCACACTATTGCTGAGCGGTCAATTTTTTTCCCCTGCCATTTCCTTTGCTCACACCATGCTGACCACGTTGGCCAGGGGCTGCCCGAGGTTTATAGTGCAGCATTGATTTTTCTTTTCTCTCAATACTGACAGAATCATAGATCCAAGGCAAATAAAGAAATGCATTCTGTGGTGATGAAATGTCTTTCGTTCAGCCTGGATTGAATCAAAGGCCATCACAGAAATGTTCTGCTCTAAAATGCTAGTGAAGCTTAAGGCATTGTTGGAAAATGAATTTTCCATTTTCTTAGCTGTAATTTGGATTCTCAAATCACTGTGCTAAAAATAATCAGATAAAACTGAATATAGACTACAAGCCTATGTAAAATGCTATTTGTTAAGTTTTTGCAAGCTGCTGCAGCTGATATGAAAGGAATCTGGCAATAGATCAAAAAAGTAATTGCTTAGGTGGATTTCTAGTAAGTATGTTGCATTACTCTGAATACCAAGGTATGACTTCTCTGTAATTCATAAACACCATGGTAAATAACCAAACCATAAAGATACATTTTGCATATCTACTGGAGGGCGAGGTTTCTAGTGACAAAAAACCACCTTATGTCACCTACATCTCCCTAATTAGTGCTATTGTTTTTTAGGAAGAGCTGTTGAAGGGTTTCTTTTTAGATGGAACAATGACGTTGTTCCCATTATACAGAAGGAGATCTAGAAGTAAAAAGAGTCTGTGGGGACAGAGTAAAGTCACACAGTGAATCTCTGGCAGGGCCTGGAGGAGAACTTTGATCCTCAAAAGCTTAGCACTATTTTCAATGCAAAATAAAAATAGCCATGATTTTCATGACATCTGTGGGAATGGGCCACTCCATATGATACCCACCAGCACAGGCTATTAGAAACCAGAGGTGTCCCCAGACTGTGTGCCTGGCTGCACTGCCATGGGACTTCAGCATTCCATAAAAAGGGGACACCTTGACTCACTTTCAGGCAAATGTCATTTCCCATAGCAAAGAGTCAATTAAGGAACCCAGACCTGTCATCTTGGAAAAGAGAAGAGAGAACCGTGTGGTAAAGATTTCTCCACATTCTGGGGTTTTCCTTTTCCTTTTTTTTCCTGTGTTATCAAGGCTCATGACTTAACATTGCAAATTGAACTCACCATCAACAATTTCGTCCTTGAAAAAACAATGAATTTTGCCTTTCCTCAGTTTTTCATAAAGCTGAGTTCATAATTAGTTGTGCAGAAAAACTGTGTAGAGGATTCTCCATCCTTCTTCACAGGACAGTTTCCTCTGTGGCCTGCAAAGGTAAAGCCCCAACTTCTACAGGGTCCCAGTGTGAACATCATCTTACCTGGCAACCCAAAATGCTCTGACCCCACACTTCAGGGAGATCTCACATGTTACTGAGGAGTTAGCACAAAAACAAATGAGAAAAAAAAAAAAGAGAGAGAAGGAGAGAAGGAGAGAAGGAAAAGGTGCCCAGAGAATAGAAAGAGTGGAGGAGAGGAGCATTTACATATGAAAATAACAGATGTATTCAGCAAAGTTAAAACTACAAATTCAAAAAATAAATACATTCGAATGTAGCCCTTGGGCAAAATTTCATTAATTCCCTAGCTTTGGACCTTTCTTTTTTCTCCTTTCTTAATGGCTACACATTTGATATCAATGTGCACTGGTTTATAGCTCTTTCTTCACAATCGTATTCCTGACAATGTGCAATAGGTCTTTACACTGCATAACAAATCAGATTATTTTTCTTCACTGATGATCCTGAAAAATTCTAAAAATAAAAAATAAAACCTTTTTGTGTCAAGTTCAGTGTCTTACTCAATCTGAAATGCTTCTGAACTTTTTTTTCATCAAAAGACCACTAAGAACTCCTTTCTCTGTCCCAAATTGTGCAGTAATTTTCCCTACAAAATTTCTCAAAAGGTTACAATGTGACTGAATCTGTGTTACTCACTGTAAAAGACTGTGAAGTGCTATGTGGCTTTCATTTGGTAATTTTTAAGAATGCCCCACAGTGGAAACAAAATCAGGGATAGCTCCCTCTCATCTGTCTTTCCAAAGCAATTCTCACCTAAGGTTCAGAAACCCTTGAGAAAACCCTTATTTTCTCCACCTCCCATTTTGTCCATCTCCAGCCTTATGGTGTTCAGTAAAACTAGAGCAAAGGCGGCTCTGATCTGAAACCAGCTGCAAACCAGCTCAGATCCTGGGAGGAGTTGCTCTGTCTAATGCTTCTCTCTATTGGACCTGCAAAGATTTTCAGATCTTGCACCCATAGCAGGTATCATTATACAGTTGCCATAAATGTTCCTTTTTAAGTAAACCTTTTCCAGAAAATTAACTCAAATCTTTCACTTGCTGGCTTATGCAGATGGATAGACCTCAACAGTAACCAAAATGAGGGGCAGCCACTCGGGTGCAATAAAACCTTCAAATTCACTTGCCAGGATTTTTGACAGCAGATTTGCACTGAGATGTAAAATTCAGATTCAGGGTTTGCCTTTTGGACAATATATCCATTAGAAGCTGGAAAAGATAAGGAGTGGAGGTTACCAAGTGTTGATAAGCAGTCCACCAAGGCTGGAGAGTCACACTTACAAAGGTACTGGCAGTACGGTTGTACAACATAGAAACAAAATTAAGATGTGTGTAAAACTATGAACAGAGCTGCCCTTCTGCCTCTATCTATCTCTTTATGGATTTGTGACATCACTTATGGCTAAAATCCAGCCATTGCTCTGTACAGGCTGCAGTCAGGAATCTCCACTCTAAATTCTAGGAAGGGGAAAGCGAGGAGAATGTACAAACAGGATTAGTGTCAGGGAATGCAAGCGTGATGAATACTTCCACATATTACCAAATTGTATATAATAGCCTAAGTATGTAGGAAATCATTGTCGGGGGAAAAGCTGTTAATTGGATCATATACGAAATGTAATGTTTTCTTAATGTCTCAGCTGGTGCATAAGTGCTTGTTGACTGGTGCATGATCTGTGTTTTTATCAAATGCCCCTACGAGCAGGCAGCTATGATAATTAATTTTTAAGGGGGATGGAAAAGATTAGCAATGCTTGAGTCCCAAATGGATGCTTTTTCTCTGATCCACTGGGTTCACAGCTTTAAGTGTAACAAGCAAAAATGGTTGAACAAGCAAAGAGCAAAGGAAACCAGAGTGGCATCAAAATGCAAAGCAGCTCCACCATCATCTGCCATTCAGCGGGAAAGCATCATTCTGTTCTCCTTCTCTGTCAGCAAGGAGCAGCTTCTGGGCTAAAATGACAAAAAAGGCAAAAAGAAGTTAAGACCTGTGTGGCTGTAAGAAAAGAATGTTAGTAACAATGATTTCAACTCTACTGTGAAAATATTAGAGATCTGGCAGGAGCTGTTAGCTTTGGTGGGTCTGAGGGCCAAGTGTGGGGCTAAGTTTGCAGCTGGTTCTGCAGGAGACATCTCAGCTGCACTGTAGAGCCAGGGCAGGCCCAGTTTGACTGTACAGATCACACCCTTCATCAAAGATGTGTAACTGGAGTTTCCCCTGTTCTCTGAAATCTGCTAAAGGGAGTGCAGTCGGCTCCCAGCTGCTTTCAGAGGCTGAGGCTGTGCTGCTTGCCAAGTTAGGAGCAGTCACTTGCATTTTTCCCTGCCCTGCCACAGTGTCCTCTGCACTGGCAGCTGCCTTAGGTGATCTGATGATCCTCTGCACCTCTGGCCTGCAAAAACAGTGACATCAGCAGAAAATCTTCAGATGTATGGCAAAATAGAAAGTTGCTTGTTTTGTGAAGCACTTTCTCTTTGGAAGAACCTTGTATCTATAGAGCCCATCTCCCTTTTGAGGCACTCATCTTCCTCAACCTCTGTGAATGTCATCTTTCAGTGAAAGATCAGCAAGGATCCCCTGGCATGTTCATATTTTTTGGCAGTCTTCACCCTACAAACACTGCAGCTGTCTGGGGACCTGATCATTTTCTGTGTACAGGTCCCTGCAAAGCTACTCAGTGTCTTGAGGCCTTCCAGGTTTGAAGCTTCCCTCAGCACCTTGTCCAGCCCAATAGGTGCACACTTCTAAACAGCTGCCAATACACATGCCTGAGCATAAAACATACAGAAAACTAGCAAAATTATGATGTTCATTGGGATGTTCTGTCTAAATTGAGACTTTTAAGCACTAATAATAATTAACTACTTTCTTAGCAATGAAAAAGTCTTAAATGCCTATTTACTTAACAGTCCCCTAGGGTGTCTTTGTTCTGAATGGGCTAAAAAATCTTAGCTGCAAAATAAGCAGGCGATTCCAATCAATAGAGCCAGAGGACTATATTGATTACCAGAACTCCATTCTTTAGTCATTAACCCTGTGAATTCTTTACAAAAGCCGTACAGGACAATTCCTAACCACTATACCATTTGAGGAGTCGTTCAGATATTTGAATGTCATTAAACTTTCATAGCTTGTTTACAGCCCTTTCAGCCTCGCCTGAAGGATTGTGCTCTGAGACTTGCTGCCACACTGCCTCACTCTGCCCAGCTGAACTGACAAACAGCATTAATCAAGCCCAGAAATTTCCTCTGCAGATATGATTTTCTTGTTGGCTGTTGCTAATGTTGCTACAGAGCAAGGGAAATGGGTCATGGAAGGAGAGAAATAATACTCTTAATTTTTCCACTTTTCAGCTTCAAGCCAGAAAACTCTGGCTGATGATAAACACACCTTTTATCCACGCTTGTATGGAAAATTACTCCTGCACCCTGAACATCCCTTTCTTCATGCCACAGAGCTCATTATGTGGACAGGAGGGGGAAGACACAACGTGGGGCACTGGAGAGGGAAGGCAACAGTGAGGTGGGAGGAGGAAGAGAAGGAAGTGATGCCGGGAGGGCTCCTCAGATCTCTCCACCTCCTTCCCCTCCCTGGGTCCTGCGGGACTTGCCCCCACCACTCCTCCCTCTCAGCAGCCCCGTGTTTGAGAGAAGATTCTCGCGTTTCAGATTGAGAAGGTTCGTGACACACGGTAATGGCTCTAAATGGTAAATTCAATCACACAGTCAACAATTGAATAGAAGCAGCACAAATGAGGCAAACGCCAGCGATTCAAGGGGATGCTGAAGGAACTCCACGAGGCCACTGCAAAGACAGACACCCTTCCTCTTCAAAGTTCAGGTGGCTTTAATGTTATAGGACATGCAACATTCTATAACACAGTCTTTCTTTGCTATACAACTGTGAGCTGCTCAGCATCTTTGTAGATACACAGAATGGAAGTGGTTATTTCTGAATGTTTTCTGAATGGTTTATATAAATTTCAGCCACAGCTTGTCCTTGGGTTGCTTGCTCCAACTATTCTTTTATTGGTTATGGCTTTGGCCCAATGCCCACTGGGTATGGGGATTTGGCTTAGGCTGTGTTTGTGCTGGTTACACAACACAAACATGGTTTTGTTCCTTGCTTTCCACTGTACAATAAAGTTTTTAGCCACAACAAGTAGATGAACACCAAGGAATCATTTGAGCTGAAGCTGAGGATCCCATTTAGAAATTAAGGAATAGCTTGAGAAACACACAAGAATCCACCTAAATATTTGCAAAAGTGAATGTTATTTCAGGGTCACAACTTAGAAACATTCCTACATTTAGACCCAAAATTGTCCTTCATCTTTTTTGCAATTAGTGCCTGATCCAGTCTTAGCTCCAACCTTCTGCCATTATCCTTATCTATTTGAAAACTTCCCAAGAGAGCTACAATGAGCTGGGGCCATTTTCATGGCTATTGATTTCATGGTTAAAATTATAGTATTTGATTGTTATTTGAGCAAAGTGAGATTATTGTATGTTTTGAAAACAAGAGCAGTAGCAGCAGGAGTCGTGTCCCTAGAAAAGTACAAAGTCAGGAGCTGCCAAACAGCCCCAGTTCCCCTGTGATGCCACAGTGGGAGCCCCTCTGTGTTGCCTCTTTCTAGAGAACAATCACAAGGCACACAGAGCTTCAGTGACCTTCCCAATGTCACCCCATCGTGGCAAAGCATGGGACAGGTGTCAAGTGTCTTCCCCCCCAGCAGGTGCCCTCACCACTGGCACACATTTTCCTACCTGGGAAAAGCCCATACCTGCTTGCAGTGCTGCCTGCAGGCAGTGGGTGTGTTTTGTGGTGAAGACTCTTTTAGGACTAAAAGGCCTGAATTTCGTTATAACTCTTAGTAAATAAATAGGTACTGGACAGCCATTTATGAAGTTTATTTTTCATTGTCACAATACATTTAGGAAGTGTTGCTAAACCAAGGACTTTCTGCATGCTCTGGTTCCTGCATTTCGACAGACTAAACCAATCTCAATTAGCAATGGATTTCAGATAAATCCAGAAATGTTTTAAGCAAGTTCCTAAATGTGATAAGAACTCCAAATACCTTTTTGAATAGGGTGTTTCAAAGATTATAGGACTAAAGGGCCTTAGTGTATCATATGGACAGAACCACACTTTCCTTTTACTTTACCACTTTTTTAGTCTGAGACCTCTCTGTATTTTATTAGACTAAGAGCATAACTGACCATCCTTTCTTTTCTGATCAGAATGGCAGAATTGTTGATTTTCAGGTTGTGGTGACATTTTGAGCTGGGTAAAATCCAATAAGGCTGCAAGTATTTCCTTGGCAAAACTGTGGGCACCATCAGGAGCTGGTAGAGTAGTGAAGCAGCAGGTCCCACCCCAGCAGGCAGGAGCTACCTGAGCTGTTGATAATTCCACGTAAGATGGGGTGAATGTAGATGCAATTGCCACTTTTTTACCTTCTTCTATCAATGCCATGGAAATTATTTCTAGTTTAATGAGTGAATCTAAACATCTTGATGCCAGTAGCTGCTGCTGAGTTCGTCTTCAGAGCAGGAGCATTCTGACATCCCATTTTCTTCAAGCGGAGTCACAGGTCAAAGGGCAGTGAGACACCTTTCCCCAGCTGTCAGTGAGGTGCCTCCTTGAAATAAATCAAAAACACCTGCCCCCAGAGGAGCAGGTGGGGACTTTGTGTCCATGTGGGCAAGATGGCTTGGCTGTGTCCTTGCAGGGCTCCTGTAAAGCTGTTCAGAGTGAGTGATTCCCATGCTCAGGGCTCTCCTGAACATCACTGTGCCAAGCCTGACCCCCCATGCCACGGCCCCCAGCCAGAGCTGAGCTTCCAGACACGTGAGACTGCCTCGAGAAATGCATACAGCTAAAACTGCTCACCAGTAAATACACCCTGGCTGCATTTAGAGTCTCCTCCAACTCAGAATAATGTCTCAGGGAGGAGCACAGTATCCTGGGGGGCACGGGGGAGAGCAGATGGGGGTGATGGAGCCCTGCTGCACCCAACCAAGGAAGAAGGGAGCACTCCTCACCCACTCCAAGTAACATCTTCTATCTTTAACAGGGGAGAGTTGCCTGCTTTCCTGTCCTCTGCTGCCCTTTTACTTAGAAGTCTGACTCCTGGAAATTAGTTTGGAAGTGAGGCTGCAAGCAGAGCCTGAGTGCACATGCCAGTGCTGTATCCATGGGGAGCTGAGGCCAAGCTTTGGACATAACAGAGCATGCAGGTGACCCTGTTGCAGCTTGCAGACAGAATGCCCACAGTGGCTTAGTTAGGATAGGAGGAGGAGTGAATCTAAACACCTTGACACATGTGCCTGGAGCTGTGTAAGAAGCTCAGCAAATTGCTGTGGCACTCAGGGCTCTCTCTGTATCCACCACCCACAAAATATCTGTGTTGTCAACCCAAGAAAACGTTCCCCTCCAAAAGTGAGTGCTGAGCCCTGTGGCTTTCACTACAGAAAAATCTAGGCCATTTAGTAACAGGTCTGTGCTCTCCAATATCGAGAGAGATGCTGGTACTGCCATCCTGGTGTCCTTGTGAGCCAGAGCCACTTCTGTGGGAGAAATAGGTGCTTAAAGCCTTGTTCTGATTACATCTACTCCACATAAAGCACAGTAACTTAACTCGAGCCAACAGTCACCCCGGTGTAAAACAGGACTGTGGCAGATCAGAAGCTGGGTTGTAATCCTCTCATTGCCCCAAAAATAAATTTCCTCCTTGGCAGCAGGGTTTAAAGATAACTGTTCAATCCTGACTTGTACAGGGCTTAGGAGCACAGCACAGGCAGCCCTGCAGTGAGGGGCTCGTGGGGAGCAGCCCCTGCAGCCAGAACTGCTGCCAGTGGTGACATTTCAGAAGGTCTTACCTTGGAGAGGCTTCATAAATGTCATCCTGGACCCTCCCTGCTGAGGCTGCTGGTGGTGGCTGCACTGAGGGGAGCAGGAGCCAAGTGATGCCCCTGGAAGGGATGGCTCCACGTCGGGTTTCTCCATCACTGTCACACAGATCTCTGATAATATTTATTTATTGTTTGAAGGGAAAATGGCTTTCTAAAGGCATTATTTCTTTCTCCCATCTGCTGTCATAAAGGTCTTTGTGATGGAATGATAGAGGGCTCATCCACAAAAATGGACAGAACAGGAAAAGATACCAAACTATAAGGGCATCTCTAGGCAGGGCACTGTAATAGCACTGTGTCTATCAGTGCTCTTTGTATATGCAAAGGCAAAAAAGACTAAAATTAAATGGGTAGGATGAGCATTGATATTCGAAGGACTTGGAAACTAGATTTGATTGAAGTATTTTTTTTTATAAGAGACATTTTATCCCATCTTATCTTTTCCTGTATTCCTTTCTGTCCAGTTTGGACTGCAGCCTCCACACAGTGCAGTCTGTTTATCATAGTAAGATGTAGGGTGTATTAGAGCAGCAATAACACTAAGTCATTTAGAGTGTACGTCACAGGTTACAAAGCAAATAGGGAAGCTATTTTATTATGCTGAAGCTGTAAAGCTTACACTAATACAAAATATTGCTAGCAGTCACCTTGCTTTATTCTTCTTTTAACAACTTACTAACAGTGTGTAAATATAAAAAGAAACTTTGATTTTTCCATCCGGATACACTGAAAACTCTTTCAATAAAAATGCTAGGGTGCATTTAACACTGTGACCAGAAATATTGAAATTTGACAGATAGGAGGTTAAAGGTTTCAAATTTATACACAGAGGTGTTTTGCTCCTGTCATGGTCATAGCAGCTTGCTCAGGATAACCCCTTTTGCTTACTGAACCTTTGAAAAGCAGAGAACATTAAGCCATACATCTTGGCAGATGCCCTGGGATTTCACACCACCAGCAGAACCCCACATGCACACAAAAAGTGAACCTCTTAGATGAAAATTGGTCAAGCCTTTCTCTGCTTCTGCCCTGTGTGCTGGCAAGCAGCTGTCTTGTGCTGCTGCTGCTGCCATCCTTTAGAATTGAGGCATATTATGTAATTTTCAGGTATCAGGTGCTACTGCCTTTAAACTTCCACAAAAATCACTCAAAACGGTGGCATTGAGAGAAGAGGAACAGGAGCTATTACTGAGAGGTAATGGCATCAAATGGATAGGTCTTTTACATTCCTGCTATAAAATACCTGCCTAAAAGATAAAACAAAATGTACTTTGCATCCCAAATGTCAAGATTTTAGATATCCTCTAGTCTTTATTTTAGGAATTTCAGCCTGTGCTATATGTGTATTTGCCTCCCCACTGCCATCTGAGAGACTAAGTGCAGCTGAGAATAGACAAGGTACCACAGTGCTTCCAACTTTTTTAAATTATATTTTTTCAAGCTCTAAAAAAAACAAACAAAAAGGCAGCTATCTGTTGATTTACTGAGAAGCTATTCCTGCATAGACCTGCTGGAAGCATTACAGCCTTGACACACCAGCAAGTAAAATGATCAACTTTCCTTTTTCTACTTATCGTAGCATGTAAGAGAACCACTATGGACATTTCTTTTCATATTCACCATAAAACTCTCCTCATAAATATTACTACAAATGCACAACGGCATTTTTGGCTGATGTTCTAAAAACAACTATAGTGAGCACACATTTTTACACACAGCCATCTCTGCAATATTAATGCAGCCCCCTTACAGTGGGGCACAGCCCTGTCCCACCAGCAGCACGCTGGGACACAGTGGGGATGCTGCAAGGCAGGCAGCCCTGCTTGTTAAATGTTCTCCCTGCTGTCTCCAGGAGCTTGAGAAATTTAGGGTTGAGTCTAAACTCAGGTTATAGCCCCTGTTCACTTCAAACTGAGGATTTGCAGCCTCTGCCTTTGTTGCTTGTAGTGGTAGCACCAGGTATGGGGCAAAGTCCATCTGTTTGCTCAGGGCTTGGCCTGAGGGGTGGTGATGGTGGGACAGGGGGGAGCTGGTAGGAGATCCTGCTATGGACTTGGTGCTCCTACAGTGAAGGAACAGCAGGCAGGAGTGAAGAAGCCAGTTACACTCAGGATTATAGCAGTTTAGTGAGCCTGTGAGAGTCACTAATTTGTTCTCTGGTCCTGGAAAAGAGCACATGGCTGTGCTGAGGCTGTACAACACTCCCCCTTGCAGAGTGTGTCAAGGCCAGGTGTATCTGAGGAGAGGGACTCTGTATCTTTCTGCACAGATGTTTATTGTGTTTCAGGAGTGGAGGCAGGAGATGGCATGGGGGAAACTTGCAGAAGGGATCATGATTTACCCATAAAGTGGTTTGGGCATCAGTGTGGTGCTGAAAAGTGGAGGTGACCACATCTCCTGCGATTCTTCAGGATGTTCAACTCTGCCATGCCTCAGAAAAGGTGAGACTGGAAGTTCAACTTTTCACATTCTTTCAGGTGTAAATACCCACCCAGTGTCAGGTGGCTGATACCTGAGCTTTCAGTGCAGTTAGGAGAAATCGTGTGTCTGTGCATGGCAGAACTGTATCTCCTGCAGGACTCCAGCTTTTTGGCTGTTGGAGTAGCTGTCAAATTAAAACACATGTGCCAGTGGCAATAACTGAGTTCTTTTCCTTGAAAAACATCCTGCTCATCCCAGCTCTTTCTCTGGCACACAGTTCAGGGTCCTGTGTATCACTAAGATTCAGCTTAAAGCTGATTGTTTGAGCTATGGGGTGGAGGGGCACTGTAGGCAGTGAAGAGAGGCTGGATAAGAAAACAACTAGAACAGAATTGTCACTTACTGCCATTGAAAATATTGGACCCCTCTATGAGAGCTGCATTGGTCCCCAAGGCTTTCAGTGTGCCAGCTAACTACTAGAAAGAGCCTTTTGTGAGATCCTTGGGTGAACCTCTTCTGTGTTGTTTTCAAGACATAGATCATCCAAGCCTTCAGAAATTCAAATTAAATACCGTGAGGTAAATATACTCTGTATTCTTTATCTGTATCTCTAGTTTTGCTGCAGTTGGTTGATGGGTTTATTTTCCCCAAGCATTCCTTTATTGGCCTGTTTCCCTGTCTAGAGCTGAGGCTGGTCTGCAGGAGCCAGCAGCCTTCCGGGGTCCTGGCTCATCTCCGGTACAATCATGCAAAAGAAGCAATTTTTCATTATTGATAAAATGTAATGTCATAATGTCATGGCCTTTCAGGTCATCATCTTTGTAAGTCACCCATGACATTATCACAATTTATAATGATAACAAATGACCATAATGTTTGCATGTAGTTTTCATTGGCTATTGCAGAATTCTAAAACCACTCCTTTGAAGGAAGGATTTCATTAACAAACTGCTTCTACTGGGGGCTTTTTGCTAACATGAAGTCTGTTCTGTCTGATATGGGAGATTTATGTACTTAGTAGAAATTTAAGATTTGGTGGCTCTTGGTTAGTTAAATACTGATGCAAACTGAGAGAATATTCCTGCCTTTTTATGGTATCAAGGGCTTTATAATATGGCTAAATACTATAATTTCTACAGATTATGTAAATATGCACTCCGTGAATATTGCTGGCTGGAAGGTCTGACCTGAGTGTCAGATTCATTCTTGACTGTAGTGTTGGCTTTACTTATTTAATATTTCATGATAAACTTAAAAGATTTACAGCTTCAGGAGCTGGTGAGAATCATAGGGCATTTATTTTCATGTGATATTTAGAGGCTGGAGCTTCAGTCCCCAAACACTTTAAACATATTCTTAGCTTTAACATCTGGACTGAGAACATCACTGGGGTGGGTTCCCTTTACTCTGCAGGATCAGAACCTCAGAGTAAGTGCACAGAGTTCAACAGAGATGAATCTGGAGCACTTGTAGGGAGCACTCTGTCAATCTAATCCATAAATACTCCTCTACTCCTGAAGTCCTCCGAAGCTAATGCATGAAAAACAATGGAATGCCTGGGCACTGCAGGCCTCTTGAAAAAACAGGGCCATGCTTTTGTATCTGTGTGTGTGCACATGTGTGGATATGAAATAAATTCAAATAAACAAAAATAAATGTTTCTGAAAGAGCAGCTGTGAGTTTTAGTCTAACAGACTCCATGACAGACCACCAGGCAAAGGGACTCAGAGCTGCACAATTGGTCCCCAAGGGACACAGTGCCTCAGAGAGGACAAAGCAAGAGCTGGGGACTGGGCTGTGCTTTGTTTTGGCCCATGAGGTTTACCAGACCTGTCTTTTGTTTCATTTTTCATTTGCTGCAAGAAGCTTGCAGGAAAAAATCACCTTTTTCTTTCTTTCCTTTTCCTTGAGGCTGCTACATTTTTTCCCACCGGAAATTATAAAATTACTGCCCTTATGAAAAATATCAGACTAAGTTTCATCCTTTGTCAGTGTGACATCAAGGCCACCTGGTGATTATGGCATTGTCCACCAGGTCATGCAAACACATAACAGAAGGCTTTCTCTCCTTTAGACTGAACTGTACACAAAATGTCTTGTTGTCTGGAGAATCACACTTTATGTGGGGTATTGCCCAATTATACTCATGGCCATTCCTTTTGCAGGGCTTGAACATCACTCATATGGGGATCTCCTTGTTACTGTCTTTGAAATCCCCACCATGAAGACTAGTTTCATCAATTTTCCAAGCCCACTGGCCTACAAATGACCCAATAAGGTCATTCACAGCAGCTCAGTCTCCATATTGTAAATGTCCTCAGACCAGAGGCAGTTGTTTTGTTTGCTTACAAGAGTAACTTCACCCCCAGCAGCCAAGGGGGCTGCACTCCACTGCAGTACACAGGCACACTTGCATCAGGATAAATTCTTTTAAATCACTTTAGTAGAAAACTGCTTGAGCTACCAAAGTTAGTATGCCCTGTGAACAATGAGCATTAACCAGTCTTGGGAGATGCCAAAAGAAAACAAAGTGTCTGTGTTCAATTGTCCTTCTTGAAATGACTTTTTATTACACATCCCCACTGCTCACTTGTTTTGCTCAGCCTGACTCAGGTTTGACTTTCTTTTTAGGATGCATTGGCAGCACAGGGGCTTGGTTGTTTCAGGTAACATTTTGCAAACTCTTAGTGAGATGGCTCAGGTTAATTTCAGCACAACTCCAGCTCTTCTTCTATGGCTGGTATCCCCAAATATATCCCCAATAATTAGAGGTTTGAGTGGGCTTGTCTTTTTTTCTGTTTTGCTACCCCAAAACACTTTTCCCTGAATTTTAAAGCTGGTGGCTTCATCACACTGCTTAATGACATTATTTTTTGATGACACACATAATGAGATGCCTTTGATACCATTGCAATAGTCCATGGGATTTTCATTCCACTATCACTTCATGGCTCTTCAGGGTCCCACCTTCAGCTCAGCACTGGCCACTCACTGCTCTGCTCAGAAAAGTCATCCTGCTTGACTTCACCTGGCAGGAGCTCAGAGCAGAGTCAGAGACTGCTTTTCCAGAGAGAGAGAAGAATCTAAATATTGCAGAAAGACCCAAAGTCTCCTTTGCATTCTCTGACCAAACCTCCTTTAGCAATTGTTTGCCAAGGTGCTGTCACCCCTTGGGTTCCTCTTGCTGTTGTTTTAGTGAGCCCATCTTTTCTCCCTCCCACGGGATGCTCTCGATGCCTGAGCTCAGCAACCAGCTGTGCTCCAGCTGTGAGCACGGGGCTGCTCTGCTGCAGATTGCCAGATTGTGCCCTGCCACCTGAGAAACAGCCATAGAGAGCAGGCTAAGCCTGGTTTTTGCTGGACATAACCTGATTTTGCTGTTTCTGGTTTCTCTGCACAGACAGCAGTGGCACGTGGCGGGCTCAGGGGAGGTGGAGGATTTTACAAGGCTCAGGAAACAGCAGGACAGGAGTTTCAGAGGGGGGGAAGGTGAAGGTGGGCACTGCTGCCAGAGCAAAACCAGAACCACCTGGTCCTCCCAAAGCACACAGTTTTATCTTCCTGAAGGCTAAATGAGAAGTAACACAAGATGCAGAATTAACAGAGATTTGCTGCTTTGTCTCTAGAAGTGGCTTTGCTGCCAAAACAGCAGCTTTGCTGCCGGGGAATGTCTGTTTGTACTGTCAGGCCTCTGCTCAGCCCCAGCATGGGCTGTGCTAAAGCAAACGAAAGGGGAATTATACAATATTGAATGTGGACCTGTCTCTAAATGCATTGAAAATGTAGGTTATTGTCTTCTGGCATTTCCTAAAAAGCCTCTTGAGCTCCTGTTGGCAACCGCTGATATTGAGGGTACTTTTAGCTGTTTAAGTCTTCCTGTTCTAACAGGGGTCAAAGGGCTGTAAAGATCTTCTCAAAAGGATATAGAAGGAATCATTAAAAGGGAGGAGGAAGAAAGTGACAGAAGGTCAGCCTTTTTTTTTTTTAATGGGTGCATCCCCGAGGGGGTCAGACACAGTTGTGCATTATACTCCAGCTCCAGTACCTGACTTTTAGAAACCTACAGCAAATCTTATTAGCACTTCCATAAGCATAAAATACAGGACAGAGCCCAATGTTCCAGGCAGAAGTAAAAGAGAAAAACCATGAAATAAATCAATTTAGTCCTTCAAATTAATTTAAATCAACGTAGTGCAAGGATATGACCAAGATGAGGACAAATACTCAAATATGTTCAAGGCATTTTACGGTCCCTGGGAAGCGTGTGCATGTATCTGTGTGTGTTTAATTCCCTTGCTGATCTTTTTTTCCTTAGAGACAAATTTACTGTATGCTCATTGCATGGCATGTCATGTAGCTTTTTGTAAGGACTGGTGTAGGGCAAAAAATTTACCTTTTTATGTGACACGGCCAAACAGAATTGTGAAGGTTTTCAGTGATTTCTAGACAGCAAGCAATAAACTGCGTTTGCACCCACACACTTACTGCCTAACACCCCATCTGGTAACATTTCCACGTCTCCAGGAAAGAAATCAATAGCAATAATCTGTGAGGGCCTCATAGGGTGTATATTTTTTTATCGCACTGCTATTTGGAATTTTTTTCCTATCTGCTTACAGCCCTAGATTGTTCTTTTTTTGTTAGCTAACATTGAAATCCTGGAACCGTTATTATATTTTATAAAAGGCAGGAACTAACGCTGGGGTCAGAATAATATATTCTAAACACTCATATTCAATAGTATCACAGTGTTCAGACAGTAAAGTCCTAGCCAGTGAAGGCACTGAAAAATCTCCTGCAGTAAGAACTTGTGCATTTAAAATGATATGCTAGCACACTTCAAAGACTAGCATCCTAAAAATTCATGATTACTTAAAGATAGTTTATATTAAAAGAGAGTATACCTCCAGCTTTCATCTTGCTCCAATGCAGAGAAGAAATTGTCCTTATATTCTGAAATTTAGAACTGTGTCACTGTTGGTTTTCTGTGTAAGGAGGAAATATGATGCTTTGTTACTGGTCTTATTTATTGCAGACCTTGTCTGGAATCTAGTATTGAAGCTGTGCTTGATGAGTTGCTGCCTTGAACTTTTCCACTGATCAATGCTGGTGCTATGGCTGCATGAAAGAATAGCTTTCCTGAGGAGAAGCTATCACATGGGAAACACACTACACAGTAAGCTAAGAAATCTGCTATAATCTTGTATGCTTAGGCTTAGAAACGTGTTTCCCAAAAGAAATGGTGATAGTGAGTGACCATTTTAAAACAGATGCTACGTGAGCAAGAGGTCAGGTCAAGAACAGGGAGGTATTTAAAAAAAATAAAAAAGAGGTAGAGAAAGAAAGAAAGAAAGATTGGGAAAAGGGAAGAAAGAAAGAAGCAGAAAGCCTCCTTTCACTAACATATAAGGCACAACTGGACAAAATGCACAGCTGAAGACAGCATTACAGAGCCAGGAGACAAGAATCATATTTCTTCTTCTCCCTGCAGTGACAAATAAAAGGTTGTTTTGATTTTTGCTGTACAAATGATAGGCTTTACTTTGAAACTGTGGCTGCTGAGTTGTTCTCTACAAAACTGTTTTTTGCTTTTTGTCCTAATGGCAATACTAGAGGAAAGAAAAGGAAGCAGTTCTGTAATTAGCATATATTTTTATATACCCATGAATTTTCCTATGCATCTTGCAGTGGGGGTGAGGTTGACACTCAGAACAGGAGGAATATCCTTTGGAAGTGGGATTTCAGTGGCATTTAGGATGGGCAAATCTATGTCTGTGCTTACCAGGCCTTGACTTTTGTGCCAAGGCTGCCACTTGTGTCACTGGGGGGGTTTTCCACATAGGAGATACACTGTGATGGACCCACTGTGAAGTCCTTTTTATTTAAGTCACCAAATTGCCATCTCATTTGGTTACCAGCAGAGCACATAGCAGGTCTCTCAGTGTAGCTGGCTTTATTCATGAGTCTCTCTAAATAAGCCAGTGGTTAAAACAAGGAATCAACCTTTCTGAAGCATTGTTGCAATAGAGATCCCACAAAGACCAACTGGGGAGACACACAGGATGCCTTTAGTTGTAAGCAAAGATTATTTTTATATTTTTTAATTTTTTTTTTTTTAACTTAGCACCTAACCTAAAATGTCTGGATGAGATAGCCTTGTTACTGCTCTTTTTTGCCCCTCATTTAATGTTACCTCATGTAACATTACCTCAAAATGTCACCTCATTTTTGCCCCTAAAATCTACCATTTGTCTGTCTTCATTTGCACTCTGAAATGTTGAAAAGCCAGATCTCAAAGCTGAACAAATAATAACATGTAAATAAGGATCTGGCAGATCAAATCACTGGTGGAAAGGATAAATGGGGCTGAGAGTCCTGCCTGTGGATAATGTGAAAAAAGAGTTGCTGGATTTCTTTACTTTAAGTAAGCTCATAAGGATGGATTTGGGCAGCTAATCTTTGATTTCTGTCTGGTTTTAAAATCTTTTACTTGATGTCTCTGCTCTTTGGGTAGCTAGGAATGAGAAAAAATAGTGCACTTCTTATTCACATTTTTGCAGTAAAAATAAATCCATGGTGAGGTGGGTATTCAGGTGCCATGGGAAGGAGGGATGTGTAAATACCTCAGTCAGTGTTTTTTTACCTGGGGTCCATGGGCTGTGAATGAGAGTACTATAAAAGATAAGCAAGGATAGCAAATCTCTTGTCAGCTGGCTTAAATTTTCACTATAAGGGTCCCTACCTCCAGCAGAAGATTTTAGATACATAAACATTGAAGAGATTGAAAATCACTGATATAAAGATGCTGTCAGACTGGGGCAGGCACTGAGAACAATATATTCAGCCAGTATTATCTCAATCTGAACATTTGAGTAATTTCTTCTAATACTATTGAATTTAATTTCTTAGGTCTAAATTAAAACAGTAAAAAACTTAGTGTTTTTAATAAAGTTATATTTGAGCTCAGGCTTTGATGATAAATAAGCCATTCACTTATGTACATCTGCCAGAGCATTCATAGGAAGCACTGGGCTTAAATGAGTTGTGACCTTATGAGACAGTCTACTGTTTGGAGACTATATAGGTGACTGCTGGGTTTTGAGTCTTGACCTTTCTGTTTATATTCATCATGAATGTGAGGATACTTTTATTCTTTCTGGGAAAAGGCTGTCAATCTTCACACTAATTTTAATGCCTGCGCAAGGCAGAACAGTGGTGGATCTTAGCAATAACAATCACCAACTGACTAAAATTAACTAATTCAGACTGCTCTGCTAAATTGAGTATGAGGGGGTTTGTTTCAGGCTCGGCATGGAAGCACAGGTGCAGTGGATAAATAGGGACACATACGGTGCCTAAATGTGCCCGTGCTCGTTGTGACCTCCCAGCAAAAAAAGCTCTGACAAATCACTTGTGACTCTCCAGAGCTTGTCGAGCTGCTGTTCAGTTGATCTGTATTTCTCTAGACTGGAAGTGACAGGAAGAGGCACTGATACTTGTGGGCTTGAAAAGGGCTTCAATTCCTGTCCCAAAGTCATGGTGCCTTCCAAGGACTGGCCGTGTAAACAGCTCCTCACCCCTCTGCTGAGGCCACGGCTTGCCAGTCTTTGTCCTTCATCACATCTCCTTCCTTACTTCTGCCACAAAAGTTTGCTGCTGTTCAGGGACAATCTCAGGAGATCTTACACCATATCCCCCATTAGCTGGGGAGTTCCCTCTTTCCCCCTCTGCCCACACCAGGGAGGCTCAGGTGGTCTCCTGGAAGTGCAGCCTGGGGCAGATTAGCATCCTGACATCACTTCTGTCCCCAAAGCTGCTGAGATAGCCCATTGCTGGGAGGTTTCTCAGCTCAAATCACCCAAAGAGCAATGCAGAATGTAGCCTAAAATTATGGTGAGACTGTTCCAAGTATGGGATGCTGAAGTATCCACCGGGCTCTGCAGCAGCCAGACCTTGCTCAGACACAGACAGAATATTCTTATGGTAAACTCCAAAAATAATGTTCTTTAATGATTTTAACCCACTTTAGTACTGAATAGAAAAGGAAAATTCTATGAGAGCTTTGACACATTGAGCAGAAGAGCTTTGTGCAGGCCAGACATCTGATTCTGGGTGGCAGATCTGTCCTGAGCCCTTATTTCCCTATGGCCATGCTTTTTACACTGGCACCACCTGCCCTTCCCCAAAATCCTTTCCTGCTTTTGCCACCATTCCTGTATTCTTGGACTCTTTCTCATCCTCGCCGAGTGTTTTTCTCCCAAATTATATCTTCATATATAACTTCTTTATCATGGTTCTTCAGAGAAGCTTCAGCTGGGGAAGCAATTACCTGAAGAAAAATAAGAAGAAACAAAAAGGGGGTTTCCTTGTCTACCAACTTGCCAGGAGCCAGGTCAGCCCTAGCAAGGATACACAAAGGTATTTTTCAAGCAAATACTACAGAGCTCTTTCAGTAAAGGCATATTGGCTTAAAAGGGCTCCAACCCTACTAATATCTGAGCTTCTTTCACTCAGAATTGTTCAAATCAATGCAAGTTATATTGCTCCTTTCTCCCATGCTAGCCCAAGTAAGCTTTTATTGCCTTCCCTACCCTGCCAATCTCTGTGACCCCAGCCAGTGCCCAGCCACTGGCTGCTGGCAGTGTTTTTCTCTCTGCTGGCCCTGCACAGAGCATTGTGCACCAGCAGCTGCTTTCGCAGGGTGCGAAAAATACCACACTGAGGCAGCTTCAGAACCACTTCCCTTGCTTGTTTCTGCCAATTCCTCTGTCCTTGTTTGCTTTACCAATGGAAAAGGGTAAATTAAATTATAGTCAAATGTCTTCCTAAATATGCTTTCTCACTCCTCCTTCATGTATACAAGCGCTGCAGACCTAGCGAGAGATTATGTATCCCAAAGGAATTTGGTGCAATATTTTGTAATTCTGATTGAAATGTGTTCTGTCTGGTCCCCATAGTTTAATTTAGAACAATTAAGGTTCAGAGTACATGAGCTTGCAAAGCACATTACAAACAATGGCTGCAGAATAAACTGCAAATCAATCCACACTAAATCACCCTGAAAATCCCTGCGAACACAACAAAGAGGTCTAGATTCACAGTCCTTTAGTACAATCTCCTCTGTCTTTGTAGCCATAAGTAGTTCAGCTTCTTCCTTTATGGAAAATCATCATCGTATTATTTCAGGTTAGGAGATTTTTTGTTTGCTTATTACTGAAAATAAAACAATAAGGAGCCATCCCATAGGTGATTATGCAAGCATGTCAAATCAAACGGCCAGAGAGACACTGCTGCTGTTTTCCATTCTCTGCTTTACCTCACAATGCTTATTTCTAATGATTGCCTTGCTGCTTTTATACAGGATATAGATGAGCAGCAGGTACTAATATAATTAAACCTGATAAGAGGGTGTCCTGAATATCATGCACGTGCGTGCACAGCCTGGGTAATGGGGCTAGTACATGTCACACATCAACTTTCTATGATTTTTACATTACCATTATTACACTGGCTGACACCCGTGTTCCTGCTTTTATATGACAGTAGCTTTTCATTAATACTGTACCTAAAACATTATTTTATGTGAGGTGAAGTCAAGTTAGAGAGAAAAGTAAAGATCCCCTGATTTTTTGCAAAACGAAGATTTTATTTCCTGTGCGTGCACTCTGAAATCTTGGGAGCAGCAGACATGATTTTACATGATGTTTTTAGCAGAAAGTCTCACAGAGCATATCCCCATATTCAGATGAACAGGCACAAATGTGTGTAGATTGTTTTGCAATCACATGCAGTGTTGGGAGAAAACAGTGGGGTTGGGGTTTTTTTTATTATTTTGAGTGTGAAAAGAGTGGGTGCCTCGATCCAGGCAGGGCTCTGCAGAGTCTCCTTTTCAAAGCCCGGACAATAACCTATTCCTCACAATCAAAGTTCAGTGAAGGGAAATGGCTTCCAGGAGAGCACAGTAGCCTGGCCAGCCCCAGAGCAACTGCACTACGTGACAGAAGGCAAAGCAGGAGCTATCAGAATAATTGTCTCTGGAAATGACCACAGGGGAGGGCCTGATCCAAAACCCTCACCGGTCAATAAGAGGCCACCACTGATGTGGGCTCACATCATCAGTTGTTGTATCGGAAAGATTTTTTTTTTTTTTCCAGGACAGTAGTTCTGATTTGAATGTTCTTTGCACAGAGCAACAAATAGAGATACCCAGCCACCAGATGAGGCAGGGGCTGATTAAAGGTGGTGACAAAGTTGGCACAGGGCTGATATGTTCATCAGCGCTTCTGTAGGGTTCACATCACCTCTGCAAAACCCCACAGGTCTCTCTGTACTTACCTTATTCAGTGCTTCCTGATACATGGAGAAGGTAGTGAGACAAAATGCTGTTGCCAGTTTTCCACGTCACCATTTTGCTGAATCCTGCAGCGTTTTGTGCAGTGCACTGTCTGTCCCCTCAGCACGGGCACTGTCCCCTCAGCGTGGGCAGGGACACACAGCCTCGTGTTCTGTCCTTGCAGAGCAGCACAGGAGCCCGTCACATTGAGGTCAGCAACCCCACAGAGCAGATGCAGGGTTATGGATGTTTGTGCTCCATGCAGTGGTGTCATGCCAGGCCTGCCGGGTGTCTCCTGTGACACCTCCCAGGGCTGCAGCACCCTGAGCAGAGTGCAGCCCTGAGCCCCAAATGCCCTCGGCACATGTCAGTCACATCCCCATTGTGTTCAACCCATTACAGGTTTTACAGTTTCCAGTGAGGGCGATGTGCAGCCTGGCTGAGGCCAATCAATATGTTCCAGGACCATTATCCTATAAAATTCCCACTTATTTAAAAAGGGGGTGGGGGGCACAGACCTTCAGTTCTGATCCAGCTCTGTAAAGTCAATGGACAAACTTCCATTGATTTTCAGAGGCAAAGAGTTGGCATGTGCTTTAAAATATTCACAAGCCAGGAACAATAGCAACAAGCAGATATGGATGCAGCATCTTTAATCCATATACTATGGTCTGCGTGCTACTTCTGCCATAAAAAAAAAAAAAAATGAATCCGATGTTCGGGAGAAAATAAAGGAAAAAATACATAAGCAATTGTGCATTACAGAATCCTTCAAAGCAAATGCAGTGATTATAAGAGCAAAGCATAAAACCTGGGAGGTGTTTTATTTGCATGTTGTCACACTGGTTTTTGAACTACTTTTTCCTTTCTCCTAGCTAGCATTCTGCTCAGCCTCGCTGTTGGGCTCATTAGTCTGGTAAAGCTGCCCTGCAGGATTCAACTTGTTGTTGCAAGTAAAATAATTTAATTAACCTCGTATTCCATAATTTATTTTATTTTGGGAAACAAAGATGTTTAATCTGAGTACAACAGTGTTTGTTGCCTAACCTAGGAGCCCTGGATTTTAAGCAGAGCCAACAGATAATTTTCAGAGGGGAATTAGCACAGCACTTCTGTCTGTGTCATGCCCCTAATCCTGCTCTGCTACTGTGCAGAAACAACAGGGAGTGCCCAACTTGTAAAGACCTTTAGGAATTAGGTAACTTCCTCCAGGGTATGAAGTTCTTCTGTCAAAGGTTCCCAGCATCTGTGGGGTTAGTGCTGATTTGTGAGGATTGCATTAACTGATTCTCACTGTCACGGTGCCACTGGTGAAAAGGGAGATGATAAAAGACTTTCCTGAAGAAAAAGTGCTGCCATTTTCATTTCAAACAAGACACTGCTGTGGTTATTTTAGTTTCATGTTCACTGGGACAGTATGGATGAAAAGGAAGCATGAGCATTCTGTTTTGTAGCTGTAGAGGGAATGGTTGGTAACTCCTGGCGAGCCTGTCCTTGGATGCTGGATCATGGGGACAGCTTGAGGGGGAGAATGTCCCTTCAGGGGGCTCCCCACATCTGTGTTGGTCATACAGGTGGGGTGCTGGGCATTTCCTTGGAGCTGCTCACATGCAGTGGTTATAGGGACAAACTCCAAATAGGATGGGGGAAATATATCTATCTCTCTCTATGAAAATGTTTCTAAAAGCTCTAAAAACCTTCCTGCCTGGCCATGCCAGGTACACACCCCCAAGCCTGGGTTCATCCTCTGCTCTCCCCACATCTCTGAGTCTGTGCTTTGACTCTGCTCAGTAACACTTTGCTATTTCTCCTGTAAATGCAGCAGTCCTACAGCTTCGTGGTGCTTCAGTATGGAGGAACCATTTCTATCTTAACAGCCAGTGACCCGGGAGGTTTATATATATGGGAGGACACTAACCTTTGCTCTAAGTGTTTCATCCTTGTTCTCAGCTCAAAGAAGGATTTTTATTTTCCTCTAAACATCTGTGAAATACTTCTTGGCCATTTTAGAGACCTCCACATATGGGACTTGAAAAGACAGTTCCTTCTCTGTCAGTAGTATTTCAGATGCTTTTATACAAAAGGTTTCAGGAGATGACTATTTGCTTGTGTCTTTTTTAATTACATCAGTCCTTGGATGAAGTGCTGGGCCAGGGGGGCCCATCCTGCCTGCTAGGTGAGTGCCTGACTCTCTCAGTGAAATGATTGGGCTCGTGGCTGCTCTCTCTGCCTCCAGGGACCTTTCCAAATTGCATTTCTCAACAGGAGGGGTGAAGAGCAATTTCTCTCCTGGTCCCCTCACAAGCTTTTCCCATAGAAGAGTACAGTTCAGTAGCCACAACTCCTGTACACAAACCTCTCAGGCAGAAGAGGAGAAACCTAGGTCTCCCTCTGCCTTAACCACAGGGCTTCACTGGGAAAAAAATAAACCAAGGGAATGGCAGCACCTCTCCCCCAGCTCTGTGAAAAGAGAGACCAGACAGCACAGGCAAGGCTGGGGGATGAGAACAAAAGCAGAGCAGATGGAAGATCATCCCCTTCTTGGACCTCAGGAGGTGCCAACCTACTGAGCCTGGTCATCCTGGAGAATCTTCTGGCAGCAGGAGCCTGTGTCCACTTGAACCTTTAACTCTGAAAATGAAGTTTAAGCGCCTCAGAAATTAAAATACAACCAGGTAGTATTTCTAAAATCAGGAACCTGAATTTCACCTAAACTTCTTTTTGAATCAAACCTTTGACAGTTTCTACAAAATATTATAAAAGTTTGTTCTTTATGGTTGGACAGAATTTCCACATGATTTGAGATTGCTGTTGTGTAGGAATGGACATAAGCATGTTTAAACTTAGGCAAATGAACAGATGCTTTTTTGAACCTGGGGGCCCAAGAGTATGTCATGGAACTTCTCCTATCTTGACCTGTGCCAGCAGGAACAGAAGGAGGGTCATCTCTTATGCTTTATTCATTTTGAGTGTTGTTTTCCTTCTCCTTTGAGGTTGCATTGTAACCAATCAACTAGAAAATGTCCAAGCCATTAGTGTATCCCAAGTAGAAAAGCCATGTCTCCCCACTGCCAAAGAGCAGGAGGACAGGGCACAGTGGCAGCACATCAGGGTCCCAGCCTTGGCCAAGAGGAGCCCTGGCCTCCAGCATGCCCCCACCAAGAGTGCCAGGTACTCACTCAGCCTGCAGGGTTCCTCCCATGCCACATGCAAGGGTGGCAGGGCTGGTGTCTGTCTGGGCAGAGGCTGGGTAGAATACTAATTTCATGAGGGATTTATTGGAAACAAGGCTTCAGATTGAATTATGGTGTAATTATGAACTGTTTTTGTGTGTGCTACAGGTCTGGGCAGCCTGCCACTGGGCACAATCCACTGTGCATCAAGCAACCACAGGAGAACCTGACAGTGCTGCCAGCCCTCCCCTCTGCCTCAATTAAACACTCCTCCTGACTGCCAGTTACACGAATTAAACTGTTTTAGCCTCATTTACAATATCATAAGTGAAGAGCGACAGGCTGAAAGCATCAAACAGCCTCAGCTTTCAGCAGCCTTATTCCTGCAATGACCATATGCTTGTGCACAGTTGTCTTTCTCAGCTGATCTGATACAGAATTAATTGACACTCAGATTTTAGCTTTAACATACCAGCTGTTAGCTGTAAACCAACAATCAGGGCTGCTCCTTAATCACAAAATGTACTAGCTACCTTAAGGGTCTGATTTTTTTTGACAGCTATGAGTGATTTCTTATGCTTACATGATCCAGGCATAATTTTAGATGAAGCTGGAAATACTGCTAAATGTACTTCTTAAAAAACCAAACACATCCCACGCTTTTTCCCTTTGGCTGGATGATGTTTGGCAGTTGGCAGAGGGACAGAAGTGGGGCTGGAAGATAAAGGGTGGGTGGCTGTCACCGTGGCCACTCCAGTCCTGGCTCCTGCCAACAAGCACCCTGAGCCTGATGCTTCTGTGGGTATCTGGGAAACTTCCTTGGACAACTTCTCAGCTGGTATAATAGAGCACGAGTGATTTACCCCAGCTGGAAGAATGGGTTTGAATTTGGCAAACACATTTAACGACGAGTGACTGCTTTTAAAAAGCAATTGTATCACAGGATGAACTAAGCTGTGAAGGCATAAATTGGATGGCAAATGTGGTTCTTGCAGTACTTGGACATCTCACGTGGGCAGCCTGTTTCTAAATTTGGGCGCCTGAGTCTCAACGTATTTAAAAATATGATATTTTTTCTGTTCTTTTGTTTTTGCTGATCTTTCATTCTGCTTAGAATGATATTTTTCCTTGAGTTCTAATAAAATGAGTTAAATAATTAATGCCACAATCCAATAACTGATTATAGAAATTTTTTTCGAAATTGCATGTAGCACTGTTCACATACTAAATCTTTTTGATTAATGAGTTTTAAAGGCGGCTTGTTACATCCATAATATAAAAAAAGTAGAGAGATGTAAGCTACTGAAGTATAATTCTAAATACCTTTTATGAACAGTAATTCATTTTATAAGCTTGATTCTTGATGTGTATGTAGGAAATCCTAACATGGAAGAAATATTCTAAAGAAACTGCAGATAGAAGCCTCCTCTTCCATACCCCACTGAAATCTAGTTTATGTCCATAGGTGAATTGCTGCTGTGAAGTCACTGCAATTTGACTTTGTACAAAAAGGGTCATTGAACAGAAGGTCAGGCAGCTGGCCATTTCCATTTCAAAGATGCTATCAAAAGGGCAAGAGGCAGTTCATCCAGCAGCCCTTTAGCAAACAAGATTTTCTCCTTTCTCATTTATGATATTTTTTTATGCTAAAATAGTTTATAGGCTACTGAGAGAAGGGCCTTGGTTCATTTTCTCCAGAAAGAAAGTGGACTAAGTGGAGCTTGGAAAGGACTTTGGTTCAAGAATTTGTAGGGGCTTTTGAGTAATGAGGAGCCATTTGGTGTCCACTTATCAAGAGCCTGGCAGTAAGGCAATAAATCATTACGGGGGACTCTCTGCTTCAGCTGAAGACAATTGGAAAAGGTAGCTCTTTTATTACAAATTATGGCTTATCACCTCCTTAATGGCAGGCCTCAGCTTTATGAATACTTGAGCTTATTAATCAAGATAAACCAAACGAGTTCAGGAAAGTTTGGGGATCCCACATGCCATCACGGGGGGAAGTCCTGCAAGGTTTGCAGGGCTGCCTGACAGCCAGAGGCACAATCCATCCCTCCTGCCAGTTGCTGACAGCTCAAATGATACTGGTTCTTCTGGGATTAGAGAATTGCCTCTCACCAACGAGCAGCTAAAATTCACCCATTACAGCGATTAAAAATAGGCTGTTCCTCCCCCAGTGCTCAGTGTGCACTTGCATGGTGGGACAGAGCATGAGCTTCAACCCTGCCCAGGCCAGCCACCCTCCTGAGAGTGCCCCTGCTCCGTGAGGGGGTTGCTAGCTTTGTTGTCACTTAAAGAAAAAGAGAATCTTGCTCTCAGGAAAAGAATGCTTAAAACAATTTAGGTCCCATGTTTTACTCTACTCACCATTTTGCTTGTCATCTCAGAGAGCTTTTGCACTGCAGCTTCATGGGCTGTGTTTCACAAACACCAGGGGCAGGAGGCTCTCCCATCAGCGTGCTTTGGGACAGAATTGCCAGACTGCTTGTGGGCAGGAGGTGCCCAACTCCACCACCCAGCCCTTGGGAGGAGCAAAACACCAATGTGGAAATTTCTGAAAAGCTAATTAACCAACCTTTCTCTACAAATCAGTGTGAAAATTTTGGGCTTCATCAATTCTGTTTTTTATTGATGGATAGAACAAAGGATGATCTGTGGAGCAAATTTTGCAAGTGAGTCCTGACTGCAAACAGACTCCTGACCTGTGCTTGGGTTTGGACAAGCAAAACAACTGATAAGAGCCAGAAACTCTAGTGAATCTTTGGTCATTCTCCCAGCCCTTGCCATGTCAGAGATAACTGACTGAGCTCACAGCTTCCTCACCACTACAAATATTTTCAGAAACATGTCAGTGTAAGTTCAAAATATGTCACTGTAAAATGTTTATACAACATTGAGCTGAAAATCTATCGATATATCTGGGCCATACCAATACATCCTGGTAATAAGAATGCTTCATCACTGCAGGTCAATATTTATTGGAATAAATCAAGCCCTTGCCAATGTGGAAATGAAGGTGTCTGTTACCTGAAATTGGAAGAGTTGTATATTCAATTATAAAAACTAACAAATGAAGGCTTTAGCTGTAATACAACATCACTCCATTGACTTGATGGAGCTGCACCAGTTTACATCAGATAAGTCTGGTCTTAAAATCCTTACTGGAATATCTGGAAGGATATGGATGATCTTTACACAATGTAGTTTTACAGGGCAGTGCAGCCAGATATGCAGTGGGCAGAGCAGTCCCCTGGCACCTGACAGAGCAGGTGACACCCAGCATCAGCCCAGTGAGCAGCACTCCCCACAGGTGAACACCCCCTTAGCCCCATGCAGCCATGTCCATGACACCCAGGTGTGCAGAAACATCAGTGGTCCTGTCTGGAGACACCCCTGAGAGGTGCAGAGAAAGCTCTGAGACCCCACAGGCAGGGGCTGCATGAACAGGAGGGTCCTGGTCCTCTGAAAACACCCCTCCCAGCTGCTTTGAGAGCACTGCCACCAGCACATCCCACTGCTGCCAGAGTCCAGCTGTGAGCTGCATCCCTCAGTGCACAGTAAGATCAGGGATGTGCTAATGGAGGGCTGGGGAGGACTGAGCAGAGAGAAATGAGTAAATATTTTCTGGCACCCTTCCGTAAGTTTCTCCCTGTTAGCAATATTGCTTGTGGAAGGTGAAGTATATGGTTTTAAATACAGATGTTGTGAGTCAGAATTCAAATAAGGACATTTCAAACATGTCTGAAGCATGGCAGTAGCAATCAGCAGTGCAGGGCCACTTGAAAACATGGTCACTAACAGTCCTCTGAAAAGCATGAGGCAAATTGCCACTAAATAAGAATTAGAGGAACACCACAGCCCTCTGTGTTTTCCAGAGCAGTCAGTTACGAGTTAGTTCATTTTTAGAGAAGGAAAAGCATTTCCCACTGGCAGATTTCTCCCATACCCCTGCTCCAGCAGCTCAGCTGCTCTGCCTCTGCCTCCCAGGGCTGTGGAGCTCAGGGATGCACTGCCTGCCCCGGAGGTGCCCTGCCCTGTGCCTCTAATGACACTGCTCTGCTCCTGGGCAGCAGCAGCAGCTGATGCTGCTATTGTTTCTTTGACAATAATACAGATTTTAGACTTACCAGTCACGGAGACATTTTTCTTCCTCTCTTCCTAGTGCAGCATAAGCTACTTTGACACCCCAGGGACGGGCTTAGGCACAGCTCTGCAGTGGGTTTGGTGCCGCAGCAGTGAACCTGTGACCCTCAGCACTGCTGTGGGCATGCAAGTGAATTCAGAGGGACCAAAGGTAACTCTGGGGCTCTGCATCTTCCCCTCATCAGCTCTGCTTCAGCATCACAGCTACACCTTGTGCCTCTAGGCTGAGCTCAGTTTCCACTTGCCAGAAGGGGAATGAATTAAAACGTTAAGATCTGCAAACGTAACTAGACCTTAAGGTGCAGCTTCCCCCAGCAGACTGCAGAGTGGGCTCCTCTGGGATTGCTCACAGCAATTATGAAATGAAGTATGCAAAAAAAACCAAAAAAACAAAAAAAACCCAACCCTGTGAATCAACTCATCAGCTCTCAGTTGGCTTTGAAAATGCTAGAAATTGTCTTCAGGTATTTCAGAGGGACCTCCAGTCAGCCCCAAGTTGGGGCTCATTACCATAAGGGACATATGTTTGGCTTTTAGGTAAACCATTGGCCCTATCAGATTTTAAGGTACTGGGAACATCAGACTGTCACCTTTAAGCATAATAATGTTTTCTCTTTAAATTCAAACATGGTTTTTGTAGCCATCAAAGTCAATGAGGGTTTTGTCAATGAGACCATGCTTATGTAAAAATACTACTGAAGAGGCAATCATTTCGAGGTTTTGTATTTTAAAAGTGTAAAACAAAGAGACCTTCCTTTCTACAAAGCAATAACATGTCAGAGAACTGCAGACTTATAACCCAAGGATCTATACCAAAAACCTGTAAAGGGAAAAGCTAACAAGAGGTTGTAAGAAAAGGTCGATGAAGCTGTACAAAAGGGTAAATATTCTGATGGTTTCCTCTCAAATACATTGATATTAGGTTCAGAAAGAATTCTCCAGGTATGTCTGGTGCTCCGTTTCCCAAGTAAATACTGCTTACTCCTGCTTTTAATCCAATATAAGGCCATTGGTAAAGGTCTAAGGAGTTTGGGAAAATTCACCTGAAATTTTCAATCTTTTCAGTGTGAATTCATGCAGGTTGCAGAGCTGTAACCACTGCTATTTCATTACACAAAATGCTAACATTAAACTTGACAGCAATTCCAGGGCATAAAACTTGAGCAGAGCTGTGGCAGTGGTAGAGCAGCTATCTTCGACCTTTGGACCATCATAAATGGGGAAAGAGATGTTTGTCTGGAAGGGAGAAAGTGTTATGCTTTTGGAGGCTGGTGCTGCTGTTATTAAGGCAGCAGCCTCCTGTCAGCTGTGCTCCTCCAGCACTGGCTTGTGGGGCTCACACACCCAACATCCAGGCACAGAGTGATGCAAGGGTGCAGGTGAAAATTTGAGGTAGAAACACCAAAAGATGCCTGCACCAAACTTTATTGAGGGAGACAGCTGAGAAGAGCACCCTGATTAGACCTTTTGGGTGTAGAATCTGTACTGTGTTACCAGCAGGAGATGCCAAAAAACAGCCACCAAAAAGGGCTGAGGAGTGATTTGGGCTGAGTGAACACCAGTATGAAGCCAAAGGGCTGAGTGAGTACTACCTTAGAGTTGTGCTTCAAAAAGAGGTTTTTAAGAGCCTTGATAAGCTGAGCACAAAAAGTATTAAGGAAACATAAACGACCAGAGACTTCTGATTTAACTTAGGGTTGAAGGAGGTCCAAGTTTGAGGATATAAATAACAAAGGAAGGTCTAAATCTGTAATATCCTCTGCAATCTTCTTTTTTATCTCACAGTTGAAGAAGCTACTGATGTTTTACTTGTGCTGATCCAAACCTCATCATACCTATCCCAGTCCTCTCCTCTTTTGCTCTCCAAGAGGCACTCATTTTCCTGTCTGACTGCTGAGCATCTAAGCAGTTTTTCCCACTAACTCTGTGCTCAGGAGAGTGATGAAGCTGTGTTTTCATTCACAGCTTCAGAGCATCCCCCTGGTAGGAATACATTTTTCTTGGGTGCTGTATGTGTGTCCCCTTGGTACACTCACTGCAATCTCCTCTGGCTGTCAGAGTGGTGCTGCCATCACTGATCTGTGACTGTGCTGGGATTTAAGGGGTTTCCAAAGCCCCACAGATGGAGCCAGGCAACTAAAATGGAAAAAAAAAAATAACTTCAACAGTTTTGCTGCTTTTGCAAGGAGAGAGTGAGGGGAAACATGGGTCACTTGATGGAAGTAAGGCCAGGACAGACAAAACAAAGCTGCAGACTCAAAAAATCCACGGAGTTTAATACAGATTACATTACCCAGGTGTTTCCAGCTCCAAGTAGACCTTATATTCCTCTAAATTCTGTGAGTTTTGAAGCTGGTGAATTTGAAGCTTCCATAATAATACAGAAAATATTTCCCACGGTGCTAATGACAGCTGTAATATCACAGTTAAAATAAATAATTGGCACTTTTAAAAGCACTATTTTACTTCAACTGTGTTCTTATGATTCAGATATTTCTATGTCTATTCTATGGAATAGACATATTTTCTTTTGACACCTTTACAAGTTGGGTTAAAAATGTATAATTACGAAATACGGCCAGTTGCATTAAAATTATAATTTAAAAATTACTTTTTACCCTGACATGAAAAATTTAAAGCTGATGCTGTGGAACAAAGTACCTTAACCCACCGGGTAAAAGGAAAGCAATGTTTTATTTCAAAAGTGAATTATTTTCCAAGAGTTTATTTTATAATGGTATAATGACATTTGTGGACCCTTAACCAGAACTATTAGTCCTCACAGTTAATTAGCTCTTAGAGGGAATTCTGCACACCCACATTATGAATTGTAATTGCTCGTTTCTGGGTTCACAATGAGGACATCAGAGAGGAAGCAGCACCCCCAAAAACTTGTGGGAAGACCCTCAGCTGCCTTGGCAGCAGCCCTGGGGGTGGTGGGGGTCCCCCCCACTCTGCTGCTCCCCAAGGCCACTGAGCCACTGCCATTTGGGGCAGTCCCTGCTCCTCACACAGGATCCCCTCCTCTGGTCTCACTGTAACCCTCTCCAGAGCAGTACAGTCAGAACTACATCAGATGTGCTAAGTCAGGCTTTTTCCAGGATCACCAACTGAAATTTAAAAAAAAAAAAAAAAAAGAAAAAAAAAAAAAGATTTTGCTTTGAAAAGGTTGCACAAAAAGGTTAATTGTGAAGGGACTCAGTGTGGGAAACATGAGTTTGAGGAGTCTTTCTCTTAGAAAGCCATGATGTTATAGAAATTGGGAGAAGATTGGGATGGATGCAACATCAAAACCATGACTAGGAAACCCATGTGAGCCAAATGGTCTCGAAGAGGAGTGACAGCCACAGCCCAGGGAATGCAGAAAGCCAGAAGAGGGTGCTACGATATCTAATTATGCAGAGAACTTATTTAAATTAGTTTAGATATTTCTCTGATGGGGCTGTGAAGCCCTCCATCTGCCATGCACACCACCCAATGGCTCCTGATGGGGCACCACCCTACATCCAGTTACCTCTGGGGCTGGTGTGGGATGTGTTACTTGGCTGCTGCAGTTTGTGTTGGAGCCTGCACCCAAGGGGGAGAAAATGCAGGATAAAATTGCCACACTGAGAGCTGAAGTCTGAGTGGGGACCACATCTTTGGGCCTCATCACTTCCCTGGTCACCACTGCCTGCTTCACACCAGTTGTAGCTTTTACTGCACCAATGGTTCCAGCGTTTGGAGCTGAGGTTTGAGGGGAGGCAGGGGACTGTTGCTTAGTTGCTGTATTTTTGCTTTCATATAGTGTTATCTCCAGGTAGTTATTGCTCATACAAGCAATGCAGTTGCAGGAATGCTGTGGTGTAGTGGTCATAGTCCAGGTAATGTCAGACAGGGCTGCTTTGCATCTCATGACCCATTTTAACTCATCTGATTTAAACCTTTACTCGACCAAGAGTGCCATAAAATGTATTTGTAAGACTTGTACTGTTCATTACTTTAGAAAGTGCCAAATACAGGAGGTGGGACAAGTCTCTTTGCAGACAAGGAATTATATTTCCTTGCTGCCAACCAGGAAGGTGCAAGAAAGGACAAAGAGCCCTGGTCCCAGTGATGACATGACACAAAAGCTAAAGTCAGGTGCATTTATAAATAGTTTCTGTAGGTGCAGGTTTAAGGTTTCTCTTCTCTGGGACATTGCAGAGAGAGTTGTTGTCCACTGAGCACCTTGCACTGGGCAGCTGGACTCTACAGTCTATTAACAGGAAATCTGGCAATTGAAATAAGCATTGAATCAGTCCAATTGCCACTGCTGTTGGTAAGTATCTGTGAGCTGCTGAGAGCACAACCAGTGTTTTAAAAACGTGAGGAGAAGCGATGATTTCCTGTCCTCAGGAGCTTTGCCACAGAGATAAAACAAGTCAGGCACAAGATGTAGCCTAATATTGTTTGCATGCCAGAAGCCTCTGTGCAGTAATTACAGAGATGCCTGGATGTCATAACTGTTAAGAGCTGTCAGCATTTCCATTACAATCCCCCTGTGCACAGAGTGAGCCCCAGATGCCCCAAGGCTTGTGCAGGTTGAGGCTGCAGCTCTCAGCTGCATCAGTTTGGGCAGTCTGGGCCCCTCCTGGCCACCCACATGTTCCTGAGGCATCTTAGGACAGGAGCCACTCTACACCAAGGAGAGAAAGAAAGGATGTTCCAAATTCTGTTTTAATGCTGCACTCAGTTCTTGCAGACCTTGGAACAAATCCTAACAAGGAGACATTTCCAGAGGACAAGAGTATGATGTTCAAGGTGTCAAATTAAATCCCAGGTGCTCAGTCTGAGAACTCAAGCTGCTTCCATCACACAAGCCAAGTGACACTCCACAGCAGTTTCCAAATGGAGCAGGTCACAAGCAGCAGTAGAAGCTGATGGGAAATATTTTTAAAGCTTACGGTTTTTTCCCTAATTTTTTACAAAGTTATGGAGTTTAGAATTTTGAAGAGCAAATGTAAACTTCTTATCACCGTTTTTGGAAATAATTCTAATGGTGCAAAGTGTTATTGGAACATGGGGCACTGTGTAATGTTTTTATGCCAGTTATTATATGAGCAGGAGATTTGGAGACACTGGGTGAAAATAGAGGTATGGTTTTTCTTGTAGGACATCCTGTTTCTGTTCCCATTCTGTTATAACTCACACTTGAATGTGTGATTTAATGCAAACCACCTTATAAAGGTAGCCTTTTAAGCCATATATTAAAATGAACTTATTAAAAAAAATTGTGATTTACTGTTCTTGGTCTGTTTGTTCTTCCTGTGAGCCTAAATACAGCTTTCTTTGCATGGTAATTTACAGTGACAGCAGAGCCAGTCAGTAGAACAAAATGTTACAATACTAGGGCAAAATGTGGCAAGTAAGATGCTATTGAAGCTGGAAAATATGTTAAACACCACGGAGATATAAACAGAAACTGCAGACCCTTTTCCTTTCTGGCCCATATGGGAGACACAAGCCTGGCACAAACCTGAGGAGTCTCTTCAGCATGGCTCAGAGCATCACATCAAGTCCAACACTCACGTGCATCCCAGCAGAATTTGTTGCCATCTGAGGGGACCTGCTTTCATTACCTCAGCAAGTCCAAAATTAACAGGGAAATCAGGATCTCTTAACCAAAAGGCATCAATCTGAAACTGCAAAAGCACTAACTGGTGTAGAGAAAAACAAATATCAGAAATCCCTTTTGGATTGCCCAGGGAGAAGCGTGTGGGGGGGGGTTGTTTGTGTTTTGAAATGCCATGTTATTTTAGGGGGAGATTATTTATTTGTCACCAGTCAACAACTGCCTCAGCAGCGTGACTTGCATTTGTGAGCAGTTTGCTGCATCAGGATCTGAGCCCTGACATTTGCTGGGGCCATTCCTGGTCCAAAGCTGTGAAGTGGAGACACAGCCACCCTGCCATGTTTCCCAGGCTGAAATGGCCCCTGGATCTGAGAGCTGTTGGGTGATGCAAGCAGATGTGAGGGCTATCAGCACTTTTCTAGTGCCTGCTCTCTGCAGGCACCACGCAGGGAATTGAGAGGCAGAGACATCCTGCAAGTGTCCATTTCAGCTCAACCTAATTGGCTGTGGCCTTTCAATCAGGCACTTCATGAAGACACTTAGGAGTGTGCCTGCTGCTCTTCTGCATGGGCAAACTGGAGATGATTTGAGGCACAAGTTAAGAAGGGATGGGCCACCCCACTGCCATAATCAGCCCTCATCAATCACCACGTGCAGCGTGGACGCAGAAAGGCTGAAGTGCAGCTAACAAGACTTTGTCAGTTAAAAGCTGGAGCTGAGGGTATCACAAGTGTTAAAACACTCCATTTACTATATGTGAGGGTAAAGCAATCTATATCCCAATCGCTGGAGTCATTTGAGGCTCACAGTTTGCTGACAAATGTGGATGGACAGATATGTAAAGATGATGCGTCATGAGCTCTGCTGATGAGTTTACAGCAGAAGCCTCTGAATTCACATCAAATGTGTCAATGGGTGACAGAACTACATCACACAAACCCTGGCAGTTTAATTTGGTGTCAGCTATTAGTGTTGACTTTCAGCACTATTGCTGCTCAGTGTTTCTGCCAGCAAGGTGACACAGCCTCCAGATTGCTAAATTTCTTTGTTGTAAGAAATAGGGTTTGCTCACTGCACAGTAGTCCTCTAATAGAGGAAATCCAGAAGGTCAGAAAACTATTTTTCCAGGCTGCAGCACTCCATTTGGTGACCTAGACTTTTCATTACATTATTTTTGGTTAAGTATTCGATTGTGTCACTACACGAAGAAAATATCTGTGCCCTGGGTTTTTTAATTATTCTCAGTTGTTTGGAAAGGTCTTATTCATGTTATGGGCTCTGCTCAGGGATTCTGGAATTTACTAGATGTACTGAAGGACTGTGGAAGTGTGGAAGGCTTTGAGAACTGAGCTTTTCAATCAAAACATTTTTCGAAGCAAACTGTTGGTTTAATGTGTTTTGTTTACCAAACACTTCCTCAGAAGATGGTTTGGGAGTCTGTCAGTAGACCCAAAATGGAATTTTCCTTCTCCTATCTCTTCTTAGCTATTGTTGCTAAACTTGCAAAGAATTGGGGGGGAAAAAAAGTAATAAAGTGGAGTAAAAGGGGGACAAGTGGGAAAACAAAAGCTACACTACTTGAGAACAGGAAAGGTTTCATGGGAAATGCACCCAATCCCAAAACATTTCAAGATGTGTCATGTAGAACAATTTCCTTTATCAACAGGATAGGGTGGGCAAAAGGAACTGCTGAATCTTCTAGAAAGACTTTAAACGGTATCTGATTGTATTTCTATAAAAATGCCCAGCTGAGCACATGCATACCCAGACACTGCCCCAGGAGTCCCTGCTGGGCTCCTGCTGGGGATTGGCTTTGGTGCTCCCAAAGATGGAGATGAGAAAATACAGCTCCCATTGCAAGGAGAGTGTTTAATGCACACTCTCTATCATTCACCAGCCCAAGTTTAAGCAGCACATAAGCCACTCTGACACGGCAATATATCATTCAAAAACAAAGCCCCTGCACTCTGCACCAGGCATGGGTGGATAGATAGCTCATCAGAGGGGGAGAGAGTCTTTCATCAGCTGCCTTTCACTGGGTGATGACAATAATCATTTCAACACAGAGTACACAAGCTAGAGTGATGAAGGCAGCAGAACACATCTGGCCTCATCTCTTTAATACCGAATATTTTAAAAACCTGAGAACATTTGTCGCCGTGGTTCAGCACAATGCCTGAGCCATAGGAGAAGGAGTTACATTTATTAAAAGGAGAGCCAAGAGAAAGGAAGACAAACTGTTTGTGACAGAAAAGCACAGTACGTGCTGCATCTAGCTCTGACCGTGCTAGTAACTTCACACTGGGGATGTTATAAGGTCAAAAAAATTTTACAGCTTTGAGCATCTGATCCAAAACTGACCAAAGTCAATTCATTGCAGCCCCATGTATGTCAGTAAGCTTTGGCTTGGGACTCTAGTTACATCAACCCTGTGCTGTTCTACACAGCAATATTCAGTCCTGAGATTGTGCTTGTCCTCAGGGCACAGCAAAATGCTGGATAAAAGTGGCCAGCATCACTCCCGTGGGTCCCCAGGTGGGAACTGGATGCAGAGCAGTGAACTTGATTAACCAAGGCCACCCAGCAGATTCAGGGACCAAGCCACATCTGGAAACAGGAAAACTCTAAGCCTTTAGGTAGCATTCAAGTATCTTTGGGTTGTTTCCAGCCCCAAAGCAAGCTGCCAGAGCTGGGGGGACTCAGCCAAGTGTTGTGTTATTTGCTGGCAGCTCACAGGTCCCATACATGTGCAATCCCATGTGAGAATTTCACATGGATGCCTCCCAGACACAGCGTTGAAGGATGTTTTTGGTCTAGAAGGACTGTTCCTGCTTGTCCACTCCCATTCAAACAAACACACATAATAAGGAAATGAAGACATTATCCATCTTCTGTGCTAGCCCATAAAGGATTAGGAGTATGGCAGAAAAGGCTGTGTGATGGAACACAGGGGTATGTGCTTTCTCTGCCATTCAGGCCCAGTGATATTCAGGGGGAAAGGGCCTATCAAGGGCAGGAGATCATTTCTGAGCATCTGAAGTGGGTGCCCATTCAGACCTACCTTGACATACTTTTTCTTTCATGTGAGGCTCAAACAATGGCCAAAAAAACCCTGTTTGCATTCAAGTCAAATGCAATGGGTATAATTCAGATTCTTGATGGTCTTCCAGCAAGTAGGAGAACCTCAGCAAGTCTAGAGACAAACCCCTAAAATACAGCAAAATTATGTCTTCGAGTTTTTCCTAGGATTTTTTACAGTATCATCTATATACAAACCAGCTCTCTCCTTAGCAGCAGGAGTTTTTCATTTTCTGTATCTGACACAGACGCTTTATTAAAAGCACAGTTAAAGATGGATTAAGAATTGATTAAAAATGAATTAAAAATGAATTTGTATATTAATTTGTTGGTCAGAAAAAAAAAAAAGAGAGAGATGGAGAAGGGTATAATAAACAAGACAATGTGAAGAAACAAAGCTAATTGCCAGCCTGGGAGAGCCATGCAGCATATTCCTAGTAAGCTGTCTGTCTTAAACCCTCTGGATCAAAAAGTGATTAATCCTACAGACAAATGTAGCCTTGATGGTAGAGATACTCAAAATCCCCTAAACACAGCGATGCAGTGTTATACTTACCATTCTGAAGGCCTCAATTAAAGGGTCTTTAACTTCAGCCTTTCCCATTATGTTCCTTGATGTACCGGGAAGCCCCTTCCTCGTGGCAATCTACTCAGAGCCTCAAAAAGTGCCTGATGCCAAGGTTTTCTGGAAAACAGCTTTTTTAAAAAATAAAAGCTGCTTTCCTGTTCAAGAAATACCGACAGCTTTTTGGCTGTCTCTGCTGGGCTATTTTATTCAGCACATCTCCAATCTGGCTTATAATGCATTGTGTTAAGTGAGTCCTTTTAAGCTCATCACTGCATCACTGGTGCAATGCACTAAAAGGCTTTAGGAAACACATCACACTGAAAGTATGGGTGCTAGAAAGTGCTCCTGGCACTATTTGGCAAAGGGAGGGGAAGTCTTTATCAAAGGCAGGCAGCAGTTAAACAGTTTGTTGCCTTGCCAAATCCCAGTCTGCTGGCTCCAGCCCTGCCATTCAGCACCTGGGCAAACTGCAGCCAGGCTGTGGGTGAGGCACTGATGCTTCTCCCCACTGCAGTCAGTCCTGCAGGGGCAGCTGCCAAGGAAGGTGTTTGCTGGTGGATCCAGGCTCTCTTGGATGCCTCTCAGTTACTCTCAGTGTTAAAGAAATGCTCAAAACAAACTTGCTAATACAGTGGGTGAAAGAAGAAATTTGAGGGAAGTCTAAATGAGCACTTTCATTGGTTGAAAAATTAGGATGTGAATTATGTGGCTGTTCTGGGGCCTCTCAGAAATCTAAGGCTCACGTGTCCAAGTTCAGGGGACTTGAGTAAACAGGCACAATAATGGAGAGACTCAACCCCATGGACTGGATACCAGCGTGAGAGGTAATCAGTGTGAAACAAACATATCATTCAAATTGTTTGCTCCATTTGCCGACTGAAACCAGAATTCTGATTCTCACAAACAGGATCCTTGCTCTGTACAGTGCAAGACCTGAACTTCCCTGCAGCACTGTGCTATTCAACATCCCAAACACTGCTCATCTACTGAACCAACCGGAAAAGACAGTGGTTCCCAGGGGAGGAGGGCAGGGAGTGAATACCTTCCTGACCCCTACAGTTGCTCATTTTATGCCGTGAAACATGAAATTTGATTACTCTTATCATTAGCTTAGCTCACATAGCTACAAATGTTATTAGTAGCCATAAAATTATCGAGGCCCTTTTAAAATCCATTTTTAAAGAGTGTGTGACATGTATTAGCAGATCTGAAACCCTGATTTCAAATACCCTCACTGGAACATCAGAAACAAAATGTCGAGCTAAGCAACAGTGACAGGGCTTGAGATGTGCTAATGAAGAGTGGTGCCATTGCCTAAGAGAAACATTACACATTATTAACACATTAGCCCACTCAGGCACTGTGCCAGCTGTAATAAGCAACCAATTTGGCATGCTAACTTAGATACACAGGACCATTCAGAAAAAAAAACTTCATTCTTTTTTTCCTCCCCAGTGACAAACACGTGGTGCAACCTGTTCCCATCTCAGTAATGCCCCAAAAATCTCTGCTTAGCTGGGCCCTAATTCCTGTGCACGTTTGGTCACTACACTATTAATACTTTGACACCAATCCTTCTCATGAAAGGTCCAGTTCACAAATTGGCTACATATATTATCTGTGCATGGGAGTGTGGGAGGGATAAATCATATTCATTATTCACATTCATGAAATTCCAAACACATGGGAAGTACTGATGGCGTCCTTGGGGAGCAAGAAACAGCTTGTCAGAGATATCCAAGTAAAAGGGGTGCAAAATCAATTATGAAAGGAGGTGTTTCCTGCTCTAACAAGCTAATTACTGTACATCAAGTCACAAAAGGAAAACTGATGCTTTTTATTTTTTTAATGGAGGTGCTGTCAGATTAAATCAACTTGGAAGGACGACTGGGTTTAATGTATTCCCTCAGCTGATGCTCTCTTTAACACATTTACATATGCAAACATGTTAATATTCTGTCAGAATCCATGAAATAGGGCTGACAGGGCAGAACCTAACAAAACAGTTACGTGACCCTGCTCCTGCAGCTTATTTACCTCATTTACATACGCTGGTAACTCCAGCTCACACCGAGAGTGATTGGCTTGGGAGTCACCACTGTGAAAGCAGGAGCATCTCAACAGGGAAATGACACATCCCTGCTGCTGGAAAGATCCATTTTAGGAGACAAACCAAATGTATAAATTGCTAATGAACTATCCCTTCCTGTCCAGCACAGCTAGCACAACTGCAGATGGCTGATTCCTCCTGGGATAATGGGTGAAGCTGGGGTATTTGTTAGATGGCTTCCAGGTTATCAGCCATGTCACACTTCCATTTCCACAGCAGCAACCAGAGCAAGGGGTATTTGCTGCCCACCTCTCCCAGCCCCTTGGGCAGCCTGCACCCATCAGGACTCAGGCTCCTGCCCTCTCCTGGTGCTTGTCCAGGAGAATGCAACGTTTCTCTGCATCCCTATATCCATTTCTCCATCTGTCTCTGCCTTTTCTTACAGACCCACAAGCCTGCAAAAGCTTGCAGTCAGCAAAAGCTCCCTGTGCACACAAACCTTCACGCTGGGCAGTGATGCTCACCTGTGTTAGGGGTCGAGGCACTAATGTTTCCATTCACTGCTCTCCAGAAGATTAATTGTTTTCATGCAACCATCTGCACTGGAGGCCAGGGGTTACACCCTGCCCACAACGATACTGTGTACCAGCAAATACCCAGAGAGCAGTGTACAGATGAAGGCTTGCACTGCTCAGCATCCCGCTGCTTCCCCAGCACGACGCTCTCTGCAGCACCAGGCCCGGGTGGCAGGGAGGGTTTGCACTCCCTGAAGTGCCCAAGAGCCCTTGCCCCAGGCACCAGCCAGTTCCCTGCCAGCAGGCACTGGCCTCAGCACAGTGCCAGGGCTGCAGGGGCTGCCGGATCAAGAAAAGGTCACGTCACCGCACGCACCTCTAGGACAAAGAACCAAACCCAGCCTTAGATCTCAGTATCTCATCAGAGTGGGCTCAGCAGAAAGCAGCTTCAGTGCTGTGGCCACCCCAGAGCTGGCAGCCAAGCCCCAGCAGGCACACAGCTTCCAAGGGAACAGTGCAGGCTGTGCTCTGGCCGGCTGCAGCTCTGCTGGCTGCAGGCCTCTGCAGGCTCCAGCAGGATGGCTGCACCCAGCTGTGCCAATCTGTTCCCACCTCCCAGCTGACTGCAGCTGACAGACAGATGACCTGTTATGTGTTTTCTTACTTTTAACTATTCCCACATGATGGGAGTTTTTCTGGGGTGTAGATAATAGGTGCACTCTTGAAGTCTTTATCAGGGCCAGGTTGTCACTGGTCCCTGCAACACCAGGTGTACTGGGGATGATTAGAAGGAGCAATCAGATTTCCATTTGTGCAAAGCAAAGGCAGAAGAAATTTCTATGTTTAGATGTGGTAACAAGCTGCTTTCCATTGTAGTCAATGGGCAAACCCTTGTTTGAAAAGAACATTTTTAAAAGAATAAGAGCATCTTCCACTGCACACCACGCACCTGCAGAGCCAGCCAGGAGACAAGGTTGTATTTTTCAGGTGTTTCAGCTTGGACACTATCACATTGCTCCTTCAAAAGAGGAATGTAATCAAACTTCTTACTCAAGAAAAACTCCCAGCATAGCTTCACCTAAATGCAAAAGGAGTAAGGATTCAAACCTGGTCCAAGATGGGTCAAACACCTGTTTATTTGCCTGTTGCCTTCTCTCCTACTGAGTAAGCATAGGCAATGCTAGGGAAACCATGTCATTCATAAAATGGATTGATATCCTTGAAGCTGTTCAGCTCCTTCTTGAGGAAAATGCACAAGCTGTGTCTTACACTCAGATGGATTCACTCACTTGTGGAATTTATCCCTTGATACCATTTTCTGACACGGGCTTTCCTTCACACACACATCTGCAGACAGCAATTTCCTATTACAGATGCTGCCCATCACCTCCATGTTCCTTTCTTCCACCCACAAGGAATTCAGATGTAGGCAGTTCAGAGTAAACAGGGACGGCCAAGGGAAGTCTGGCCCCAACTTGGCTGTGATTTAGCACAGACTCATAAGCACCTCATGGAGAGGGCAGAGTCCAGCCAGCAGACCTGGCCAGCACACTGTGCCCGAGGCCAAAGGCAAGGCTGTACAGCAGAGCTCTTTTCTCCAGACCCCATTCTCCTGGTGCTCTCAGGCAGTGCTCTGCACAAACAGGAATGGTGATGCTGTTAATGATGAGGGGTGTTCCCCACAGGGAGGTGGGGTGGAGGAAACCTCAAAAAATTCACCCCAGAGCAGCACTCATCCTTGCAGGCAGATGGGAGCTGATGCTGTCAGATGCACTGTGTGAGGGCAAGGGGGACGTGGAGAATGGAGAAACGTGAGCTGCAGGGTATGTCAAACCCTGCCTTGCCACACAAGGTCCCCTTGCTCTTTCATGGCTGGAGTAGATGATTTGGGCCTCTGGGAGCTCTCTAAAGAGCCTGCACTGGCCTCACTTGCTAAGATGCACTCTCCAGTGAAGCCTGTCCCCTTGATAAAGGAGAAAATGGAGAAGATAGAGACATCTGCTGGGAAGCTGTCAGGTTTATTGGATGCATGCGGGTTTGGGGACGGAGCACCTAGAGGATCTCAAGGAATCTGAGCTCAAAGACATAAAGGCAACTTCAAAAGGCACGACCAGACCAGAGGAATCACTTAACAACAGTAATTTTTTGCTGGAAATACAATTGAAAACACCTGAGAATCAAATCGGGATTCAGTCTATCCCCCTGCCTGGAACTGCAGCTGGTATTGATTCTGGGCACCAGATCTTAGGAAAGCTCCTCTGTAAACTCCTGACACTGGCCATTACAAGTGATCCCAGATGTGAAAGGATTTATGGGATCCCCACACCTTAAAACATGCCCAGATTAAAGACTGTGCTAGTTCTAAAGCTAGAGGGAGATAGTGCTTGCTCCCCCTCCTCTTCTCAGTGCTGGGTGTCACAGAGGTGCCACTGGCTGGTGGGGGCTCAGTCTGGGGACCATGGAGCCATGGCAGCTCATGGAGATGGGAAAACACATCTATGAACACTCCGTAGTGAGAACATCCATGTGTCTATCAGGAAATCTGGCACAAATCACGAGTCAGTGGTTTGTTGTTAATAATCCCTACCCAGGAGAGCCTTTCTCATGACTCAGACTACCTTGCCAGGGCACAGAGGAGGGACAGGCACACCTTTGTCACTGGCTGGAGGAGAACAGGTTCTGACAGGGTGCTGTAATCCACTCGACTTCCTACATGCTCCACACCAGCATTGTAACTTTTCCTTTTAATTTCACCTCACAACTCTCAGCCAGGGATCCTGAGGCAGAAAAGGGGAGGCTGAAGAATGGAAACAGTACTTGTAGATTTTGCAAAGAATAAAGCGACCTGGTCCACCTTCCACCCATTCCAGTGCCCCTATTATCAGGGAAAAAATTATATTGACTCAAGTCAGGAGGAGATCAGCCCCTTTGTGCTGCCAAAATGGATGAGGCTGTTCACAGTGGTAAATATCAGGTCAGGTGCATTCAGAGAAGGCAGTTTTTCTTCTCTGGAAAAAGACAGGAGTGTCTCCTCACTGTGTATACCTGTCAGTATCACAGTAAACAGCAGCATCACCAGAAGGCAGGTTGGTGCATATAATTTTCTTGTTATTTATCTTTAACTAAACAGTAGTCTTTAAAGTAAAGAAATTAAAATCTACGTGATTGGAAAGCTGAGTGTGTGGCAGTTGGTGGGGTTTGGTTTTGGGCAGTGAATAGAGCAGAGCAAGCTGCCAGCTTGTGTTCACACACATCTCTGAATTGTCTGTGAGGTCTCAAAACTAAGGATCAATATGTTGTCTGTTGTGGTAAACAGACATTTTTTAAAGATTCCTGCTTCATAGTCCACAGAAGAATTTGATTTCCATGCCTATTAAATAACTATAGATTTTATGACAGCAAATGTAAGATCTGTCACGTGACAGGGATCAACTTTTGCTGATAATCCAATATCTGACCCTGTAGCAAACGAGTGTTTCACATCTCCAGTGCAGCACCCACCCTGCTTTTACACCCTGATGGGCTGCACTGTCCCTTCTCCCAGGACCTTACCAGCCTGCTGCCAACTTGTCCTAGGCAAGGGAGAACAAGAGAGCACCAAAACACACCAACATTCCCTGCACAGCCCTAAATAACTGAGGGGTGAGGGTGTGAGGGAAGCCACACAGATTTGTGGGATCATTACAGGCAAGATATCATCTCCTGCTCTTGTATTTCAACGTAAGGATTGATGTCATGTTCCTGTGCATGCTCAAGCAGTAACACCCGTGGTTGTTCTCATATTTTCTTGACACATCTAGCACAGAATGAGCCTTTGTGTTGTCATGCCATGCTCTGTGCTTGCTCAGGGGCTGTCAGGAGGGAAGTGAGCTCACAGTGAGCAGTGGTACACAGTGTCTGCCCCAGGGATGTACCAAAGCACCAGGACACACTTCTTTAGAGGGGAACTTCACTTTTTGCTAGCAGGTGAGGGACAGTCAGCATACGTAACAGATATCCTAAGCTTCCCATTAACAAATTTACAGAGCTCAGAAACAGAAAGGCAACTTCCCAAGACCTACTGCATCATGTGAGTGGCATTGCTGCCATACAAATGCCTTAAAAATGCCAGACCAAGCCCCAGATGAGCTGTTTGGAGCCTCACAAACCCCTGCACTACCCTGGGTAACATTTTCTTTTGCTTCTATAGCCTCTAAGGTGAACAACTTGCAAGGCTGTTACAGACAAGAGTTTCAAAGAGCTGCTCAAGCCCTTCAGGAAAACAAAGCTCTGAGATCATTAACAAACACTTGTGATGTGTTACCACATTGAAAGAGAAAATTACTACCCTTCAGCAGCCATCAGTAAGTATATCAAACATGAAAATCCACCAAACATACCAAATGCTGATGTCAAGAGGGGTATGCAATCTGTCCTTGAAATGAAGGACATGGGGAGTTCACTTGCTAGGTATAATCCCACCGAAATTATAAATACTGTGGGTTTTCATGAGACAGAGGAATTTGTTTTGATTGAAAGAGAATGAAAGTTCATTCTTCATTGCCTTGATCCAAAGTCAGGGATCTCTCCATCTCTGAATACATGTGAAATCTGCTCGAGGCAGAGCAGCCCAGTGTCAGGTGATGTGGCCAGAGACCTCTGATTTGGGGCACCATGTCGGAATCCTCCTAGGCAGAAGCCACAGCCCAGTCTCCGCCTCAGCTCAGCTTCTTAACACGCTCAAAAGAAGGAGGAAGGCAGGCAGGGAGACTCTGCAAAATGAGTCAAACGTGACAAGACCCCCTTTTGGACTCTCAGGACTCCCCTGAGGGAGGAAGGGCCAGGGAATGAGATGCTCAGATTGCCCTAGCCACTTCTGAGGCAAACATTTACTTTAGATTAAGTGGCATGTAAAGAAGAGAGGAGCCCTCTCTGGCTGGCTTGCTAGGGTTGATAGTTAAATATTTATAATGTCCAAATTAGCATAGTGGAAACTCAATTCATCAATTTGTTCTGGTCTGTTTGTAGGAAGGAGAGGGGGTGTCAGGCACCCTGCAGGAGGTGCAGCCGTGGGTGGGCAGGGCAGGGCACGTGTGCTGTCCCCAGCGCGGCTCTGCGGCGTGGCTCCCTGCTGGCGCTGACTTGTTTCCCTGCCTTCCCCTTTTCCCGGGGTCAGGGAAGTGGCCGGCTGCGGGCAGGGCTGCGGGGATCGCTCCTCTCCCCTAAACCCACCTGCCCGGGGGGCAGCCCCGCACTAGCGGGAAGCTGTGCGGAGCAGCCTGGTCAGGCAGCACCAGCCTGGGGCTACCCGGGGTGGGGGCTGGAGAGGGGAGGGGGGCTGCCCTGGAAGGGTTAAGGCTTTTCAGGCCAAAATCCCCCAACAGAAGGCAGGGTCAGCCTCGGAGCTGAAATCTAAGTGCTAATGACTGATGCCCTTCACCCCTCCGCTGCCTCCAAAGGCGAGTGCCCTGGATGAGCCGGGGCCGGAGAGCATTTAACATTTGAACTTCTCGTCTGCGAGGCAGCAGGCCGTTGTGCGCGGGGTCGCTGACCCCCAGCCCCACTCCCCCCCAGCCCCTCAGCTGCCTCCCAGCCCTAATTGAATGACAGATGGTCAGCGGCAGGGAGAGGGCAGGAGCGCCGGGGGCATGGGGCCCTGCTCCTGCCCACGCACCGCCCTCGCCGCCCGCCCTGGAGGCGGCCTGGCACTCCGACCCCGCAGCCACACACCTGGGGGACACGGGGCAGGGCGCAGGGCTGCCCTTGGGTGCTGCGCTGGGGACACCTCGGGGCCAGGGGCAGCTCACGCCAGCATGATTCCAGCCAGTCCTTCTCATCCCTCTGCCACACGACAAAATAACGCTAAATCCATAGAGACCTGACCCATACAGAGCGCCCAAGGCCTCCCGCCTCTCCTTGGCAGTGCCAGAACAGAGGAAGGAGCTGGGCTGGGCTGCCGAGGCTCCGTGGGGACATGGGGCAGTCACAGGAGCCTAGGCAGGGGAGGCACAACTGTGGGCGGCCCCTTCCCCTACCTGCGCCCTGGGAGGCTGCCCTCGCTCCCCTCCGTGCCTCCAGCCGGGGGTTCTGGACATGTCCCGCCCTAGGAGAAGGATGCCACAGGTGACGGGAAGGGCCTTACTGCAGCCGCCGAGGGCTCTGTGGAAATGACGCTTGGAGGGGCCGGTCTGCCCCTGCCTCCCGCCCGCAGCCCTGCCAGCTGCCTTCGAGCAGGGCTGGGGAGTCCAGGGTGAGCCCTCGGGGAGCAGAGGCTGTGCGAGCGCGGCCCCCGCGCCCCCCGCTGCAGCCCGCTGTCCCTTTAACGGAGAGCCGTGATTCCCACAATTACTGGGATTACAAGGAAAGGGTTATCGATTTGCAGCCTGCACTGTGTGATCAGCGCCCGGGCGGCCTCCCCCCCAGCCCCCCCACCCCCACCCCCCCAGCCCACCTCTCCTACTGTAAGCATGAAACCATTTATAAATGTTTTATTTCACTGATCGCCTCACCCTTGCTGCATAATAATAACCCCAGCAGCACGGCGATATATTCTCTCCACTCCCCCTCTCCCTGTGCCCGCAGCCTGCAAAAGGCACCAACGTGATATGCAGCAGCCCCTGATTTGTGTGTATGTTTTAATTACCGCCGGAGAAACCTGTACACAAGCATAAAAAAGGGTGAGGGAAAGGGAGAGCAGGCCCAGACGGCGGAGGCAATGGCAGCCTAATGCACCGCTGGCTGACAGCGACTTCCGCTCAGGCACCTTCTCCAGATCGAACCCTTCGATTGTAACTGAAACAATTTGCATACTGATTCCTCTCATAGCCTCCCGATCCATAACCAGCCAGGCAGCTATTCAAATGCAAGTAGCATCCCTAAATGCAAGGCTAGACTGACCAAAATGCGCTGTCCTACAAGCAGGAGGAGAAGAAAAACCCCTTGATTATTATTTCTATTTTTGTTTCTTTTAACCTTTAAAAGGTTTAGCTGGAAGCTGTTGGTTTATGGCTGGGGATGTAAGGGAAAGAATTGATCCTCAACTGGACTTAAAGATGGAGCAAAACGGGGCGCTGAAGAGATTTTTCGTTGTGGTTTTTCCTTTTTTCTTTTTCCTATTTTTGTTTTTACCTGAGCCACAAACTGAGGCTCTTTGGGGGGAAAGAGGGTCCATCCTCTCTCCCATCCCCTTTCTCCACCAAAACCATCTCAGCTCCTGCAGACCCAGGGAATACACAAACTGCTGCCTGTGCCTCTGCCTCTGGTGCCTGTTGGGCTGATGAAGATCGTGTAATTCTGGCTGTAAATTCTTGCGTTTAAGTTGGTCCAATAAAAGATCTCTCCTACACCTTGTGAGGGTTTGGTGCTTTATTTTTTAACGGGACTGGCGTGGCAGCCGCGGCGGTTGCCTTTTTTTTTTT
>JANPWX010019512.1:857-15689 GCA_024734555.1 Trochalopteron elliotii | reverse complement strand
CGCGGTACAGGAATGCAAAAGAGGAAAAGAGGAAAAGGGGAAAAGGGAAAAGGGGAAAAATGGGGGGAAAAGGGAAAAAGGGAAAAATTGAGGAAAAGAGGAAAAGGAAATGGAAAAGGAAAAGGGGAAAAGGAAAAGGAAAAGGGGAAAAGGAAAAGGGAAAAGGAAAAGGGGAAAAGGGGAAAAGGAAAAGGGGGAAAGGGAAAAGGAAAAGGGGGAAGGGAAAAGGAAAAGGGAAAAGGGAAAAGGGAAAAGGGAAAAGGAAAAGGGAAAAGGAAAAGGGAAAGGAATTTCGGGATCCAGGAGTGGAAAATCAGGAGCCAAAACCCTCAGGACACAAAAATCCCCCCCGAAATCCCAGAGATTTGGGAATTGCCTCCGGCCAAATCTTCCTAAAACCGGGGAATCCTGGAATTGCAGAGGGATTGGGGGATTTGGGCTGGAATTCCCAAAAGATCCCTGGGAGTGGCCAGGGAAAAGTTGGAAAATGCCAGGATTTTGGGGTTGAGATGGGATGGGATCCAAAATCCAAGAAGAATTCCAGGATTCTGGGATCAAGGACACTCAGGATCCATCCCGAGGGGTTTTTTATGGAATTTGGGGATGGAAAAGGGAAGGGAGACCCTTCCTGGAGTCCCCAATTCCCAGAGAATTCCCAAAATTCCTTCCTGGATGGGGCTGGATCCAACCCCAGGCTGGGAATGGAGGGAATTCCCTGGGAAAAAAAACGGGATTTTGGAAGGGAATTCCTGGCTGGGCTGGAATTCCCAGAGAATCACCCTCGGAATTTTTCCCAAGGAAAAAACCTCAAAATCCTGGAATATTCCCCAGGGCTTCTCCTTCCCACCCAAACCCATCCCACAATTCCCAAAAATTCCCAAAATTCCTGACATTCCCCTACCCGTGGGGGCTCTGGCGGCCGTGCTGGGCTGCAGGGGGTTCACTCCAGGCATTCCCGACATTCCCGGAATTCCCGACATTCCCGGAATTCCGGATTCGTTCCTCTCGGGGCCGCAGATCCCGGGAATCGGCGCCGCCTTGTCCAAGGAGGGAAGGAGCTGATCCAGCTGCTCCAGCTCGGCTGAGAACTGGGGAAAGAAGGGGAAAAAATGCTGGAATTAGGTGGCAAAAATGCTGGAATTAGGCAGGAAAAGTTCTGGAATTAGATGGGAAAAATTCAGNAATGCTGGAATTAGGCAGGAAAAGTTCTGGAATTAGATGGGAAAAATTCAGGAATTAGATGGGAAAAATCCTGGAATTAGGCAGGAAAAATTCTGGAATTAGGCAAGAAAAATTCTGGAATTAGGCAGGAGAAATTCAGGAATTAACCAGGAAAAATTCTGGAATTAACCAGGAAAAATTCTGGAATTATTCAAGAATAATCCCGGAATTAGGCAAGAAAAATCCTGGAATTAACCAGGAAAAATTCTGGAATTAGATGGGAAAAATTCAGGAATTAACCAGGAAAAATTCTGGAATTAGATGGGGAAAATTCAGGAATTAACCAGGAAAACTTCTGGAATTAGATGGGAAAAATTCTGGAATTAGGCAAGAAAAATTCTGGAATTAGGCAGGAAAAATTCTGGAATTAGGCAGGAGAAATTCTGGAATTAGATGGGAAAAATTCAGGAATTAACCAGGAAAAATTCTAGAATTAGGCAGGAAAAATTCTGGAATTAGATGGGAAAAATCCTGGAATTAGGCAAGAAAAATTCTGGAATTAGGCAGGAAAAATTCTGGAATTAGATGGGAAAAATTCTGGAATTAGATGGGAAAAATTCTGGAATTAGGCAGGAAAAGTTCTGGAATTAGATGGGGAAAATTCTGGAATTAGGCAGGAAAAGTTCTGGAATTAGATGGGAAAAATTCAGGAATTAACCAGGAAAAATCCTGGAATTAGGCAGGAAAAATTCTGGAATTAGGCAGGAAAAATTCAGGAATTAGATGGGAAAAATTCAGGAACTAGGCAAGAAAAATTCTGGAATTAGATGGGAAAAATTCAGGAATTAACCAGGAAAAATTCTGGAATTAGGCGGGAAAAATTCTGGAATTAGGCAAGAAAAATTCTGGAATTAGGCAGGAAAAATTCTGGAATTAGGCAGGAAAAATCCTGGAATTAGGCAGGAGAAATTCTGGAATTAGATGGGAAAAATCCTGGAATTAACCAGGAAAAATTCTGAAATTAGATGGGAAAAATTCAGGAATTAGATGGGAAAAATCCTGGAATTAGGCAGGAAAAATTCTGGAATTAGGCAGGAAAAATTCTGGAATTAACAAGGAAAAATTCTGGAATTAGATGGGAAAAATTCTGGAATTAACGAGGAAAAATTCTGGAATTAGGCAGGAAAAAATCTGGAATTAGGCAGGAAAAATTCTGGAATTAACCAGGAAAAATTCTGGAATTAGGCAGGAGAAATTCTGGAATTAGATGGGAAAAATTCAGGAATTAACCAGGAAAAATCCTGGAATTAATCAGGAGAAATCCTGGAATCAGGCAGGAGAAATTCTGGAATTAGGCAGGAAAAATCCTGGAATTAACCAGGAAAAATCCTGGAATTAACCAAAAGAAATCCTCGAATTAATCAGAAGAAATTCTAGAATTAAGCAGGAAAAGTCCTGGAATTAGGCAGGAAAAATCTTGGATTTTGCCAGGAAAAATCCTGGAATCAACCAGGAAAATCCTGGAATTCAGCAGGAAAAAATCTTGGAATTAACCAGGAAAAATCTGGGAATTTCAAGGGGAAAATCCTGGAATTAAGGGGGGGAAATTCTGGAATTAGACAGGAAAAAAATCTTGGAATTAGGCAGGAAATATCTGAGAATTAAGAGGGGAAAATTCTGGAATTAAGGGGGGGAAATTCTGGAANTCTGGAATTAAGAGGGGAAAATTCTGGAATTAAGGGGGGGAAATTCTGGAATTAAGACGGGAAAATTCTGGAATTAGATGGGAAAAATTCTGGAATTAGGCAGGAAAAATTCTGGAATTAACCAGGAAAAATTCTGGGATCAGGCAGGGAAAAGTCCTGGAATTGGGCAGGAAATTCCCGAAGAATTCCCACCAGGATTCTCCACCAATCCCACCCCAACCCATTCCAGAAATTCCAAAATGTTATGGGAATGTGACTCCAAATCCCAGAGAATTCCCACCAGGATTCTCCTCCTCACCCTCCCCTGCCCCTGCGCCTCCATCTCGACCTCATCCCCGGCTGGAATTTTGGGAACGTTCCCGGGGGATTGAACCTCCACCAATCCCACCCCAACCCACTCCAGAAATTCCAAAATTTTATGGGAATGTGACTCCAAATCCCAGAGAATTCCCACCAGGATTCTCCTCCTCACCCTCACCTGTCCCTGTGCCTCCATCTTGACTTCATCCCCAGCTGGAATTTTGGGAATGTTCTCCATGAATCCCACCCCAACCCACTCCAGAAATTCCAGGATTTTATGGGAACAAGACTCCAAATCCCAGAGAATTCCCACCAGGATTCTCCTCCTCACCCTCACCTGTCCCTGCGCCTCCATCTCGACCTCCTCCCCGGCTGGAATTTTGGGAATGTTCTCCATGAATCCCACCCCAAACCACTCCAGAATTCCCAAATTCCTCAGGAACACGACTCCAAATCCCAGAGAACTCTCCCTCACCCTCACCTGTCCCTGCGCCTCCATCTTGACCTCCTCCCCGGCTGGAATTTTGGGAACGTTCTCCACAAATCCCACCCCAACCCACTCCAGAAATTCCAAAATTTTATGGGAACAAGACTCCAAATCCCAGAGAATTCCCACCAGGATTCTCCTCCTCACCCTCACCTGCCCCTGCGCCTCCATCTCGATCTCATCCCCGGGTTAAATTTTGGGAATGTTCTCCATGAATCCCACCCCAACCCACTCCAGAAATTCACAAATTCCCCAGGAACGAGACTCCAAATCCCAGAGAACTCTCCCTCACCCTCACCTGTCCCTGCACCTCCATCCTGACCTCCTCCCCGGCTGGAATTTTGGGAATGTTCTCCATGAATCCCACCCCAACCCACTCCAGAAATTCCAGGATTTTACGAGAACAAGACTCCAAATCCCACAGAATTCCCACCAGGATTCTCCTCCTCACCCTCCCCTGCCCCTGCACCTCCATCTTGACCTCATCCCCAGCTGGAATTTTGGGAACGTTCTCCACAAATCCAACCCCAAACCACTCCAGAATTCCAGGATTTTATGGGAATGAGACTCCAAATCCCAGAGAATTCTCCCACCCCTTCACCTCTCCCTGTGACTCCATCTTGACCTCGTGCCCAAGTGGAATTTTGGGAACGTTCTCCACCAATCCAACCCCAACCCACTCCAGAAATTCCAGGATTTTATGGGAACGAGACTCCAAATCCCAGAGAATTCCCACCAGGATTCTCCTCCTCACCCTCACCTGTCCCTGCGCCTCCATCTCGACCTCATCCCCAAGTGGAATTTTGGGAACGTTCTCCACCAATCCCACCCCAAACCACTCCAGAATTCCCCAAATTCCACTGGAATGAGAAGCCAAATCCCAGAGAACTCTCCCACCCCCTCCCCTGCCCCTGCGCCTCCATCCTGACCTCCTCCCCAGCTGGAATTTTGGGGACGTTCTCCACCAATCCCACCCCAACCCACTCCAGAAATTCCAGGATTTTATGAGAACACGACTCCAAATCGCAGAGAACTCTCCCTCACCCTCACCTGCCCCTGCGCCTCCATCTTGATCTCATCCCCAAGTGGAATTTTGGGAACGTTCTCCACCAATCCCAAACCTTTCCAAATCTCAAATCCACCCCAAACCACTCCAGAAATTCCAGGATTTTATGGGAATGAGACTCCAAATCCCAGAGAATTCCCACCAGGATTCTCCTCCTCACCCTCACCTGCCCCTGCGCCTCCATCTTGACCTCCTCCCCGGCTGGAATTTTGGGAATGTTCTCCATGAATCCCACCCCAACCCACTCCAGAAATTCCAAAATTCCACTGGAATGAGACTCCAAATCCCAGAGAATTCCCACCAGGATTCACCCTCACCCTCACTGTCCCTGTGCCTCCATCCCGACCTCATCCCCGGCTGGAATTTTGGGAACGTTCCCGGGGGGATTGAACCTCCACCAATCCCACCCCAACCCACTCCAGAATTCCAGGATTTTATGGGAATGAGACTCCAAATCCCAGAGAATTCCCACCAGGATTCTCTTCCTCACCCTCACCTCTCCCTGCGCCTCCATCCTGACCTCCTCCCCGGCTGGAATTTTGGGGACGTTCTCCACCAATCCCACCCCAAACCACTCCAGAATTCCCCAAATTCCACTGGAATGAGACTCCAAATCCCAGAGAATTCCCACCAGGATTCTCCTCCTCACCTGTCCCTGTGCCTCCATCTTGATCTCATCCCCAAGTGGAATTTTGGGAACGTTCTCCACAAATCCCAAACCTTTCCAAATCTCAAATCCACCCCAAACCACTCCAGAATTCCAGGATTTTACGAGAACAAGACTCCAAATCCCACAGAATTCCCACCAGGATTCTCCTCCTCACCCTCACTGTCCCTGCGCCTCCATCTTGACCTCCTCCCCAGTTGGAATTTTGGGAACGTTCCCGGGGGATTGAACCTCCACCAATCCCACGCCAAACCACTCCAGAAATTCCAAAATTCCACTGGAACGAGACTCCAAATCCCAGAGAATTCCCACCAGGATTCTCCTCCTCACCCTGACCTGCCCCTGCGCCTCCATCTTGACCTCCTCCCCGGCTGGAATTTTGGGGACGTTCCCCGGAGCCGCCGGACACGGCGGAGCCTCGGCGGCCTCTCCCTTCTCCGCCTTGACCTTGACGTCCTCCAGGCTGAGCCCCGTCCCCGCCTCCTTCTCGTCCTTATCCAGCAGGTACCGCAGCAGCTGGTGATCCTTGGACTCCTTCTTCTTCTCCCCTTCCGACGAGCTCCCGGCGGCGTTCCCGGCGGGATTCTCCTTCTTGTCCTGCTCCAGGGCGCTGATGTCCGAGGGGCTGCCCTCCTGCAGCAGCCGGTGCAGGATCTTGTGGCGCTCCGTCAGCGAGCTGTGCGCCGACGGGCAGGCCGGCGCGGCGTTCCCGGAGGAGATTCCCAAGGGATCCTTGCCGGGATCCCCCGCCTCGCCGTGGTGGTGCTGGTGGTGCTGCCGCAGCTGCTGCTCGGCCGTGCTGGCCAAAAGCTGCACCAGGCGGTGGCTGGTGCCCGTGGGACATTTGGCGGCGTCGCCGTCGGATCCGTGCGGAATTCCCGGCTCCGAGGCTTTGTCCGACGAGCTTCCATCCGCCGGGATCTCGCCCAGCATCTCCTTGGCGGCGTCTTTGCAGTCGGGTTTGGCCGGGAGGCGACCGGGAGAGTTTTGGGAGTTGGGTTGTCTCAGCGGCGCGGCGAATCCCGAGGGATTGGCGGCGGCTTCGGGGAAAGGCCGGGAATTCCCGCCGGGAGCCGGGGAGTGCACGGAGGAGGAGGAGGATGGAGGAGGGAAGGGATTCCCAGCAGCAGCAGGAGGAGGAGGAGGGGGAGCTCGGGATCTGGGCAGGGATGAGGAGCCGGGGCCACCGCGGTGCCGCGGCGACAGGAACGACGGCGGCGGCGGGGCTGGAATTCCGGGGCTGTTCATGGGGGAGCCGCCGTGGGATAACGGGTGGGAATTCCCAGGGGGGGTTTGGTTCAATAAGGCAACGTTGGATCCCAGAGGGTTCCCGAAGTTGGAGCTGGGGTTGGAGGGATGAGGGGAGGCCACGGAGCCGTTGGATGGAGGGAGGGAAGGCGGCAGCGACATTCCCGGGGAAACGTTGGGATTCAGCGCCGGGCCCAGCCGGGGGAGGGAGTCCTGGGCTGACAGGATCCCGTGATCCCTGCAGGAGAAACGAAAGGAAAAGTCGGTTTGCACGGATTTTTTGGGGTTGTCTGGAGTTGTTCCAGCAGCAGGAATCCCAAAATAATCCCTGCTCAGAATTCCGGAGGCTCCGAACAGTTTTCCCGGCATTAATTCCATGGATTGAGGCCTCTGGAGCTCTTCCCGACGTTCCATGGAAAATTTTGGGAAGAGCATCTGGGAACCTGCACCTGAATTCCTGGGAAAACTCAGGAACTGCTTTGAGATCCATGTGGGATCCATGGGAATTCCGGCTTGGGAGCAGCTCCAGAGAAGCATTTTTCCAGGGAATTCTGACAGAAATCCTTGGGAGGGGAAGATCCTGATCCCACTCCCAGTCCTGATCCAGATCACAATCCTGATCCCATTTCTGATCCAGATCACAGTCCTGATCCCGATCCCGATCCCAATCCTGATCCCACTCCTGATCCTGATCCCAATCCCAGTCCTGATCCAGATCCTGATCCTGATCCTAATTCTGATCCAGATCACAACCCTGATCCCAATCCCAATGCCGATCCCAATCCTGATCCTGATCCCAATCCCAGTCCTGATCCAGATCCTGATCCTGATCTGAATCCTAATTATGATCCAGATCACAATCCTGACCCCATTTCTGATCCAGATCACAATCCTAATCCCAATCCCAATCCTGATCCTGATCCCAATCCCAGTCCTGATTCAGATCCTGAGCCTGATCCCATTTCTGATCCAGATCACAATCCTAATCCCAATCCCGATCCTGATCCCAATCCTAATCCTGATCCTGATCCCAATCCCAGTCCTGATCCAGATCTTGATCCTGATCCTAATTCTGATCCAGATCACAATCCTGATCCCATTTCTGATCCAGATCACAAACCTGATCCCAATCCCAATCCTGATCTCAATCCTAATCCTGATCCAGATCCCGATCCTGACCCCGATTCCAATCCCAATCCCAATCCTGATCCTAATCCCAATCCTGATCCTGATTCTGATCCCAATCCCAATCCTGATCCTGATCCCAATCCCAATCCCAGTCCTGATCCAGATCCAGATCCTGATCCTGATCCTGATCCTAATTCTGATCCAGATCACAATCCTGATCCCAATCCCAATGCCAATCCCAACCCTGATCCCAATCCCAATCCCAATGCTGATCCCAATCCTAATCCTAATCCTGATCCTGGTCCCAATCCTGATCCCAATCCTGATCCTGATCCTGATCCCAATCCCAATCCCGACCCCAATCCCAATCCTGATCCTGATCCTGGTCCCAATCCTGATCCCAATCCTGATCCTGATCCTGGTCCCAATCCCGATCCCGATCCCAATCCCAATCCCAATCCCAATCCCAATCCCAATCCAACACTGAACCAGGGAATACTTGGAAGAAGCTGAGGCCAAATTTTAGGGAAAAATTCCTCACCCAGAGGGCGAAAACCACCGGGAAATTTTCCTTTAGGAATTTCTGCCAATTCCCAAATCCTTCGGGAACGGCAACATTCCCAAAACCACCGGAATTCCAGGACAAACTCAAAACGGGGGGAAAAATAAAATTTAAAACAAAAAAAAAAAGGGAAAACATAAAGCTGGAAAACCCCAGGGTGGGATCAGAACCTGGGTGATCGGCGGCCGCATTCCCAGCGGGAATTCCGTGGGATTCCAGGCGGGAATTCCGGGCGGGAATTCCGTGGGATTCCCGGGAATGGCTCACCTGTCGATGACGTGGATGCCCATGATGAAGGGCTGCAGCTCCGGGCTCGAGGGGTAGCACAGCTTGCACTTGGTGTGGGCGCTCAGCACCGAGCCGTCGCTCAGCGTGAAGCGGTACGAGGGGCTGAAGGCCGTGCCCCNCGCAGAGAGCTGGTGTCGATGGAGATGATTTTCCCTGAGGGGGAAAAAATGGGATTTTGGGGGAATTTCAGGAGGGAATAAAGGTGGAATTTGGGAATCAGGAAATGCTGGGAATGAGGGAATTCCAACAGCTTCCTAAAGTGAGGGAGGATATCCAGAACTTGGGGGGAATTGGGCAGAATTTGGGGTTCAGGTTTGCAGGAATTTGTTGGGATTTCCTGAGAGCTTGGGAAGGAATTCCCGGCTGGGCTGGAATTCCCAGAGAATTCCCTGGGAGTGGGCAAGGAGAGGTTGGGAAATTCCCAGGGTTTTGGGTTTGGAATGGGATGGGATTGAAGGTCCACGGATCCATTCCAAGATTCTGGGATCAAGGACACTCAGGGCTCACCCCAAGGAGGTTTTTATGGAATTTGGGGATGGAAAAGGGAAGGGAAACCCTTCCCGGAGTCCTGAGATTCCCAGTGAAGCCCCTGGATCCCAAAAATCTTTCCCAGGGAGGAGCTGGGATGGAAATGGAGGGAATTCCCTGGCAAAGGGGGAGGAATTTCAGAAGGAATTCCTGGATGGGAGGGTGGGGAGGGGTTGGAAAAGAATTCCCAGAGAATCCCTGAGAGTGGCCAAGGAAAGGCTGGGAAATTCTAGGATTTTAGGTTTGGAATGGTTTGGGATTGAAGGTCCATGGATCCCATCCCAAACCATTCCAGGATTCTGGGATCAAGGACACTCAGGATCCATCCCGAGGGGTTTTCATGGANATAAAAACACCAGGATAAAAACACCAGGATAAAAAACAACAGAATAAAAAACACTGGGAATAAAACCACCGGGAAATAAAAAGACACGGAATGCCGGAACGCTTCCCAAAACTTGGAATTCAAATCTCACTCCCAGATTTCCTTCCCTCCCTCTGGATTGTTCTTTTTCCCTGGAGGAATTCTCCATCCCTGCTGAGGGAATGGGGCTGCATTCCCTGAAATTCCCTTGCAGAAGCCGGGAGGTTTCCGGGATGTGGCGGAGTTGGGATAGTGAAATTCCAGGTTTGGGCAGGAACTGTTGGGATTTGGTCCTAAAACCTGGGATTTGGCCCTTCTGGGCAGGACCTGCTGTGTCCTGTCCTGAATCCCAATCCCAGCCCTGCATTCCCATGCTGCATCAACTGCTCCATCCCCATCCCAATCCCAAACATCCCAATCCCAATCCCAATCCCAATCCCAGTCCTGCATTCCCATGCTGCATCAACTGCTCCATCCCAAACATCCCAATCCCAAACATCCCAATCCCAATCCCAAACATCCCAATCCCAATCCCAATCCCAAACATCCCAATCCCAAACATCCCAATCCCAAACATCCCAATCCCAAACATCCCAATCCCAAACATCCCAATCCCAATCCCAATCCCAGTCCTGCATTCCCATGCTGCATCAACTGCTCCATCCCAATCCCAATCCCATCTCGGTCCTGCTCAATCCCATCCCAATCCCAGTCCTGCATTCCCGTCCCATCCCAACTGTTTGATCCCAATCCCTACTGAAATCTAATCCTAATTCTACTCTCCCAATCCCAGAAATGTCTATCCCACCTTCCCCCTCCTCCTGGAAGGCCCTGGGCTGCTGACGGTGAAGCACTGCATGGCCTCGTAGTGATCCCAACCACAATNCCCTCCTCCTGGAAGGCCCTGGGCTGGCTGACGGTGAAGCACTGCATGGCCTCGTAGCGCTGCCGCAGCTCCGCGTTCTCCGAGCCCGCCTCGTCCGGCGGCCGCACCAGCAGCCGGCACTGGAACGTGTGGCTGCCCCGGCGACCCGAGTCCTGCGGCCACGGGACGCCGTTCACTGGGGGGAAACAGCGGGGAGAAACAACGGGATTGATGGGAATGATCAACCCAGAATGACAAAATTAACCCCAAAGATCCCTGGGATCTCTGGGATCCACACCAGCAGCCGGCACCGGAACGTGTGGATGGGGCAGTGAGCAGAGCCCTGCGGGACGCCGTTCACTGGGGGAAAAGCAATGGGAAAATATGGGGAAAAATGGGAAAAAATGGGAAAAAAGGGGATTGAGGGATTGAAGGGAATGATCCACAATCATGGAATTAACCCCAAGGATCTCTGGGATCTCTGGGATCCACACCAGCAGCCGGCACCGGAACGTGTGGCTGCCCCGGTGACCTGAGTCCTGTGGGACGCCGTTCACTGGGGGAAAAGCAATGGGAAAAAATGGGGAAAAATGGGGAAAAAAATGGGAAAAAGTGGGAAAAAAACTGGGAAAAAATGGGATTGAAGGATTGAAGGGAATGATCCACAATCATGGAATCAGCCCCAAAGATCCTTGGGATCTCTGGGATCCACACCAGCAGCCGGCACCGGAACGTGTGGATGGGGCAGCGAGCAGAGTCCTGCGGGACGCCGTTCACTGGGGGATAAGCAATGGGAAAAAATGGGGAAAAATGGGAGAAAATGGGAAAAAATGGGATTGAGGGATTGAAGGGAATGATCCACAATCATGGAATTAACCCCAAAGATCCCTGGGATCCCTGGGATCCACATCAGCACTGGAACGTGTGGATGGGGCAGTGAGCAGAGTCCTGCGGGACGCCGTTCACTGGGGGAAAAACAAGGGGAAAATATGGGAAAATATGGGGAAAAATGGGAAAAGAATGGGAAAAAATGGGATTTAGGGATTGAAGGGAATGATCCACAATCATGGAATTAACCCCAAAGATCCCTGGGACCCCTGGGATCCACATCAGCACTGGAACGTGTGGATGGTGCAGTGAGCAGAGTCCTGTGGGACGCCGTTCACTGGGGGAAAAGCAATGGAAAAAATGGGAAAAATGGGAAAAAATGGGAAAAAAAATGGGAAAAAATGGGAAAAACTGGGAAAAAATGGGATTGAGGGATTGAAGGGAATGATCCATAATCATGGAATTAACCCCAAAGATCCCTGGGATCTCTGGGATCCACACCAGCACCGGAACGTGTGGATGGGGCAGTGAGCAGAGTCCTGCGGGACGCCGTTCACTGGGGGAAAAACAAGGGGAAAATATGGGAAAAAATGGGAAAAAATGGGAAAAGAATGGGAAAAAATGGGAAAAAATGGGATTGAGGGATTGAGGGGAATGATCCACAATCATGGAATTAACCCCAAAGATCCCTGGGATCCCTGGGATCCACACCAGCAGCCGGCACCGGAACGTGTGGATGGGGCAGTGAGCAGAGTCCTGCGGGACGCCGTTCACTGGGGGAAAAGCAAGGGGAAAATATGGGGAAAAATGGGGAAAAAATGGGAAAAAATGAGAAAATATGGGAAAAAAAAATGGGAAAAAATGGGAAAAAAATGGGAGCCAGAATTCCCAAAGATCTCTGTGATTCAAGGAGCCAGAATTCCCAAAAATCCCTGTGATTTAAGGAGTCAGAATTCCCAAAGATCTCTGTGATTCAAGGAGCCAGAATTCCCAAAGATCCCTGGGATTTAAGGAGCCAGAATTCCCAAAAATTCCTGGGATTTAAGGAGTCAGAATTCCCAAAGATCTCTGGGATTTAAGAACAATCCACCCGGAATTCCCAAAGATCCCTGGGATTTAAGGAGTCAAAATTCCCAAAGATCCCTGGGATTTAAGGAGCCAGAATTCCCAAAAATCCCTGGGATTTAAGAACAATCCACCCGGAATTCCCAGAGATCCCTGGGATTTAAGGAGTCAAAATTCCCAAAGAATTAACCAACCCCCACCCCCCACATCCTGCCCCATTCCCAGAATTCCCGTATTTTCTTCCAGAATTCCAGGATTTTTCCCCAGAATTCCAGGATTTTTCCCCAGAATTCCAGGATTTTCCCAGAATTCCTGGATTTCTCCGCAGATTTCCCAGATTTTTCCCCAGAATTCGTTATTTTTTCCAGGAATTTCTGGATTTTTTCCCCAGAATTTCCATATTTTCTCCAGAATTTCCAGATTTTCCCCAGAATTCCTGGATTTTTCCCCAGAACTCATTATTTTTTCCAGGAATTCCTGGATTTTTTCCCCAGAATTCCAGGATTTTTCCCCAAAAATTCCTGGATTTTTCCCCAGAATTCCCATTTTTTTCCCCAGAATTTCCAGATTTTCCCCAAAATTCCCATTTTTTTTCCCCAGAATTCCAATTTTTTTCCCCCAGAATTCCAGGATTTTTCCCCAAAAATTCCGGGATTTTTCCCCAGAATTCCCATTTTTTTCCCCAGAATTCCCATTTTTCCCCCAGAATTCCCGGAATGTCCCCGCAGACTCCGTACCCAGGGATTTGGGGAGCAGGTTCTTGACGAACTCGGCGTGGTCGCCGACGTGCAGGATGCTGTACACGCTGGAGTTCATCAGCTCCTCCTGGGCGTAGCCCAGATACCCCGTCACGTTCTCCGACACAAAGACGATCCGCCCCTCCCGGTTCACCACGAAAAAAAACCCGTCCAGGGCCTGGAAAAACGGGAGAAAATCCCAAAGTTTTATCCCAAATATTTTAGAAAAAACAGGGAAAAATTTCGAGGTTTTATCCCAAATATTTCAGCAGAAACGGGAAAAAAACAGGAAAAAATTCCAAAGTTTTATCCCAAGTATTTTATCAGAAATGGGAAAAAATTCTGAGGTTTTATCCCAAATATTTCATCAGAAACAGGAAAAAATCAGGAAAAAATTCCGAAGTTTTATCCCAAGTATTTTATCAGAAATGGGAAAAAAAATCTGAGGTTTTATCCCAAATATTTCAGCAGAAACGGGAAAAAATTCTGAGGTTTTATCCCAAATATTTCAGCAGAAACGGGAAAAAAAATTTGAGGTTTTATCCCAAATATTTCAGCAGAAACAGGAAAAAATCAGGAAAAAATTCCAAAGTTTTATCCCAAGTATTTTATCAGAAACGGGAAAAAAATTCTGAGGTTTTATCCCAAATATTTCATCGGAAACAGGAAAAAATTCCAAGGTTTTATCCCAAATATCACTTCCTGGTTCACCATGAAAAACAATCTATCCAGGGCCTGGAATGGGGAAAAAAAAAAAAGGGAAAAAAATCCCAAGATTTTCTCCCAAAAATCCCGTCATGAACACCAGGAAGGAAAATCCATCCAAGGGCTGGAAAGGGGAAAAGAAAAACGGGAAAAAAATTCCAGAAAAGGGAAGATGGGATAGGAGGAGAAGGAAATTCCAGAGGATGTTTCCAGAGCTGGGAGGAGATTCCATGGAAAATTGGGTGGGTCCTTGATCCTGGAGAAAATTCCATGGATAATAGGGTGGGTTCTTGATCCTGGAGAAAATTCCATGGAAAATTGGGTGGGTTCCTGATCCTGGAGAAAATTCCATGGAAAANNTGGGTGGGTCCTTGATTGTGGAGAAAATTCCACGGAAATTCCATGGATAATTGGGTGGGTTCCTGATCCTGGACAAAATTCCATGGAAAATTGGGTGGGTCCTTGAGAGTGGAGAAGATTCCATGGAAATTCCATGGAAAATTGGGTGGGTTCTTGATTGTGGAAAAGATTCCATGGAAATTCCATGGAAAATTGGGTGGGTCCTTGTTCCTGGAGAAAATTCCATGGAAATTCCATGGAAAACTGTGTGGGTTCTTGATCTTAAAGAAGATTCCATTCCAGAAGAATCCATTCCAGATTTCCAGAAGTTTGGGTGGATTCCCAACTCTGGCAATTCCAAGATTCCAACTGGGATCCAAGATCCACCTTGGTTATTCCTTGAATTCCTCATCGGAATCCCAGAATTCCAAAATCCACCTTGGTTTTTTCCTGGATTTGGGTCCCTGAATCCCAGAATTCCAACTGGGATCTAAGGTCCACCTCAGTTATTCCTCGAATTCCAGAATTCCAGCCGGGATCAAAGATTTGGATCCTCGAATCCCAAAATTCCATCCAGGATCAAAGACCCACCTCGGTTATTCCCAGAATTCCGGGATTCCAGTTGGGATCCAGAATTTCACCATGGTTTTTCCTTGAATTCTTCACAGAATCCCAGAATTCCAAGATTCACCTCAGCTTTTCCAGGATTTGGGTCCCTGAATCTCAAAATTCCAGCTGGGATCAAAGACTCCCCTCAATTATTCATGGAATTCTTCACAGAATCCCAG
>JANPWX010019511.1:35753-55548 GCA_024734555.1 Trochalopteron elliotii | reverse complement strand
ACGCCCCCACCCACCCGCCACACCCGCCCCGATCTCGCCCCCCCCCTCCCTTGACCAGACACCGAGGCCACACCCCCTCAGCCACGCCCACGCTCTCAACCCCACCCCCATCCCTTGACCACACCGCAGGCACGTCTGTCATTCATTGGCCACGCCCCCAAACCACACCCCTCATTCATTGGCCACGCCCCGCTAATATTCGTCATTCTCTGGCCACGCCCCCAAACCCACACCCCTAATAATTGACCGCGCCCCTGCCACGTCAGTCATACCTTGACCACGCCCATCACTTCATGGCCACGCCCACTCCCCGCCCCGCGCTGTGGTGGCGCCCCCTCGCGGCCAGCTCAGGCAATTTTTTTCCTTTTTCCTTTTATTTTCCTTTTATTTTCCCCCCCTTTTTCCCATAAAAATTTTATAATAAAAGCCTTCCTCTCGCGCCGTATACAAAATATTCACTCTACCGAAATAAATTAAACCCGAACGTCTCGCGGGGCAGGATGTGACCTCAGAAAGGAAAACCAGCATCCATCCATGCATGCCCCCAAATCCTTCCCTCTCCTAGGGAATCCACAGCAGTGAATTTACACAACTCCACGCTCCGAACTCGACAAAGGAAAGGTGAGGCAGGATTCACCTGTGAGGAAAGGATTCACCTCGTACCTGGAGGAGAAAATCTCCTGCTCGCCAGCCCTGAGGAGCTCGTACCCAAACCTGTGACCACACAGGAGCAAATCCTGGAGAAATCCTGTGGTCACACAGGGAAGATCAGTACCAGCAGGTGAGGGATGTTCTCACCAGGACTAGAACATCCATTGCTGGTCCTGCATGCGGTCCAGACGCAGAAATTTCGTTAGAAGAAGCCAAAAAAAGCCAGTTTTGTGAAGATTTTTTCCTCCTGCTCCCTTGCCCTGATCTCCTGTTACAAGCCCCAGCTCTGTGCCCCTCTGACCCTTCATCACCTGGGGGGGTTGAAATGAAGAATTTAAGGCCTTTCCCACCAAACCCCTTACCTGAAGCTCAGTGTGGAAGCACTCGAGGCACTTAAATGATCAAAAGCATCTGTGCAGAGGAAAGCTCCTCACATTTACATAAGAAATATCAAAAATAAAGAGGTTTTCAGCCTTGGGTCAGGGGAGAATTAATTCAAGGACACCCCACCTCTGGCAAAATAGGATTTTGTCTCAAATCCTCCCTGCTGCAGCCTGCAGTGGGGTGGGAAGTCCAGACCCCAAAAGTGTTTCTGGAAGTGGTTAAGCCACTGCCAAATCCGTCCCCAAAGCAGCTGTGTGTCAGCACGCAGCCCTTGCTGTGGGAAAGGGAGGCTGGCAGCCCTATAATTTGAGAAGAACTCAAACAAAAACAGTGACCCCTGACGGGAAAGGGACGATTCCAAACCTTTGAGGGCCCGGCTCAGACAGCAGGGGAGTCACCCTGGCCTCCCTGCCAAGGAACAGGCTGACAGAACTCGGCCAAAATAGCAACATTTCACCCTCCAGCCCAACCTCAGCAGCGCCTCTGGCTGCCCACACACCTCCACAAAATAAAAAATAAAATAAAATTAGTCACAAACAGCTCATTTAGCCCAGGCAGAGCAGAGCTTTTTGTGCTCACAGCACCAATCCAGCCGTTCCTCCAAGCACTTTGGATCATTCCTGACTTGGGCCAGCTCCTCCTCGGTGTGTGGGGAGTTCTTGGAGTTCAGGGATCTGCCAGCAGCAGATTTGTCCCAGCTGGGGACAGGGAATGGGACAGGGAGGGGGACTCAGTGACTCTGCTGAGTGACCCAGAGCTGGGAGCCAAAACAAGCTGGACATTTCTGCAGGGTTTGGGCAGCAGGAGGTGCTTTGCCTCACTCTGACAGGGGTTTGCTCTGCCTCAGTGACAATGTGGAATTCTCCTGACTGGAAATAAAATATATTTTAAGAAATAAAATATATTTAAGAAATATATTTTAAAGAAATATATTTAAGAAATATATTTTAAGAAAGCCCCAACAGCCACAGGCAGTGACCAGCTCCAGAACTGAGTTTAACTCACCAGAAACTCCCCCAGGCCTTCCAGGAGAGCTCTGCCTGCTCTGCTGCACTGCCACAGGGCTGAAAAACAACCTGGGAACAGATTTCCCACGTGTGGGGCAGCATCTTTTAGGGGCCGTGAGTGGAAGAGGCACAACAGCCTGGATCCATCAGGGGAGAGAGAAAATGCAGGCCCAGGCACTGAGGTGAGGAGTGAGAGGTCAGAGTGACTGAGAACTGTGTGAAGAAAGGTAAAAACAATCATTTAAAACAAAAATAAAATAAATAAAAGCTCAGGAGTTCTCTCTATCTGATGCAAGCAAAGGTTAAGTCACCTTTTGGAACTGGTCCTGATGGGATGTTCCTTGTTTTTTTTTCTCCCAAAACAAGGCACAGTAACTTTTCTCCTGGATGGTTTTGGATCAGGGTGGGGAAGGAGAGGAGGGCAGAAATGTGGGTGCACAGCTGGGCACCCCCTCGGCCCCACAGCCAAACCTCACTGTGAAATCTCCTCCCAGTGTCCCATTTGCTGAAGTATTGCTCAAGAATTTGGGTAAAACTCCACGGAGCAGGGGGAGAGGGCACAGCTGGAGGTGGAGGAGAGGAGAGCCAAGGGTTGATCCCCTCCCTGTGCAGCTGCTGCTCAGGAGCATGACCCGTTACCTCAGAGGGAAGCTCCAACTCCCCTCTCCCCCCTGCAGAACCCCTTTGGTGCTGCTCCCCTCTGCTGAAGGCACCTTTGGAAAGCACTTCTGGCCCCGAGGACAACACCCCAAAGCCTCTTATTTACACCTGAGATTAACCCCGTGCTGCCCCCAGCCCCACAGCCACCCCTGGGGGTGACAACAACAGCTTGGGGACGGCTGGCACCGCAGCAGACACCCCACAAAAGTGACCCTGTGGGTGCACACACAGAGCTGGCCCTGCTGCCCTGGTGTCACACGGAGTACTTGGCCATGTCACCCTTGTCAAAGACCACTTTGGTGGCGAAGTAGATGGCGACGAGGCCGAAGGCAGCAGCTGACACCATGTAGGCAGTGACAGACTGGGTGAACTGCACGATGGAGCCCATGAAGAGCGAGGGCACCACCTGAGAGAGGAGGAAGGCGCTGTCCAGGATGGCCAAATCCAGGCAGATCCCCCGGGCAGGACTGCCCAGCTCTGGTTCTCCCACCATGATCCGCAGGGAGACGTCACAGGAGGAGCTGACACACAGAGCAGAGCTGGACACGGCTGCAGGGGAGGAGGAGGAGGATGATGGTGATGAAGAGGAAGAGGAGAAGAGGCTCCCGGCGTGGCCATTCTGGTAAGGCAGTTTCTGGCTGGGGAGCAGCCCCTTGGCAAAGGCTGGTTTCTTGTCCAGCAGAGCGGCATCTTCCTCCTCTTTCCTCTTGTATTTGTGCAGAAATACCTGTGGGAAGGAGGGAGGGGGGTGAGGAGGGAGCTGGGACTCTGAGGGGGGCCTTGTTTTTGTGCAGGAGAGCAAAAGCAGAGCTCTGTGTGTGTTCAGGGGAGTGCCAGCCTGAGCCTGGCCCACGTGAGCCGGGCTCTGGGAGCCAGGCTGGGATCCAGAGCAGCCCTGACTCACCGGGGGAGCCCAGCCAAGCCGGGCCTGGGCTGTGCTCAACAGCCCTAAGCCAGCCTGGGGACATTTCATGCTTTTGTCACGTCCTCAGTGGGTGCCAAAGGAACCTGAGCCCATCCCAAAATCACCTGAGGCAGGGCAGGGGTGAAGAGCTGTGGGATATCAGACACCCAGAGCAGGGCAAACAGGAGAGTGTGGGGTTTGTGAGCCCAGAGCCCGGGATAAGCAGCCACTTCTCATCTGGGATGCTTCAAAGTGCCACCAGCTGGGACACTAAAAAGAGTCCTGGGAACTCAGGGCAGGGCTCTTTTCTCAGCTCTGCAACAAAACCTCAACCAAGCTGCTCCATCTGCCTGCCCAGATCCTCCTTGCTCCAGCCAGGGGAAGGGGGCAGAGGGAACCAAAATCTTTTTTTTTTGCCTCTCTGTGCTCGAGCTGTGAGGTCTCTGGAGTATTCCCACAGAGCATTTGTTGACACCACAGGCAGGAGAGAGCCCAGAGCCCTCCCTCACTGCATTCCCAACCTTTTTTTTTGGCAAAGCCTTGGGAATGTGGCCTTCCCTTTCCCAGCCTGTGCAGTTTGGGGTTTATTCCATTGATAAAACATCCACAGGAGATCCCAGCCAAGCTGCAGCTCCTGCCAAGCTGAACGTTCCCTCACCCCTCCCCAAAATCCTGACAGGATTCCTGGTGCCAGTTGGGCTGGGTTTGTTCAGTGGGAACATCTGGATGCCTGTGGTAACAACTCCTACTCCTTGCATGGCACAGCCAACCGCTGCCCTTGGGATGAAAGAGCTGCTCCCAAACCACAAATTAATTCTGCATTTGCAGCACAAGAGAGACTCCCATTAATCCAGTGTGCAACTCTAGGACTTGTGCACGAGGATAACATCTGTGGGACAGGGTTAGGAGCTTTTGTGCTGGTGTCATGAGTTTCACAAGGTTCATTTTCCTTGGAGCTAAGGGAAGGGGGGGAAGAGCTTTCATTTCACTGATGGTGGATGGTGCTGTGGACCAAAACTGGAAAGCAGGACCTGTGAGGGCTGAAAATCCTTGAATTTTGCAGCGCCTCAGGCTGGCAGAGCTGCAGAATTCACACGGGGGTAACTAAACCAGACCAGCTTCCCTAAAATTGGGGGAAAATATTAAAAAAATATAACCAAAATATAAAAACTGTGCAGGGCCAGGCTGCCCTGGAGCAGATCCCCACCTGTTTGTCGTGGTGGTAGAGGGAAGCCAGCGTGTAGGGCAGGATCTGGAGGGCAGAGAAGGTGAATCCTGTCAGGGCAGCAGAGATGGTGACCACGGTGACACTGTGGGACAGGCACATGACCAAGGCCACCCCAGGGAAGAACACCACGCTGGCCAGGTACACTGCCCTGGTCCCAAAGTGCTTCACCAGCCTGTCCATGATTGTCGAGAAGAAGATGGAGGTGATGCACTGCAGGAAGAGGCCCAAGCTGCCCATCCGGACTCCTGTGGGAGGAGAGGGGTGATGGACACTGCCCTGCCCTGCATTCACACAGCCAAACAATCCTTCTCTTGGTCACAAACCCCAAAAAAATCCTTCCCTCGGTCCCTAACTCCAAAAACATCCTTCTCTTGGTCCCAAATCCCAAAAATATCCTTCCCTTGGTCCCAAATCACAAAATATCCTTCCCTCTCGGTCAGTCCCTGACCCCAACAGTATCCTTCCTTCTGTCCCAAATCCCAAAATATCCTTCCCTTGGTCCCAAACCCCAAAAACTTCCTTCTCTTGGTCCCAAATCCCTAAATACCCTTTCCTCTCTGTCAGTCTCTAACCCCAAAAGCATCCTTTCCCTCTCCTTCAGTCTCTAACTCCAAAAACATCTTTCTCTTGGTCCCAAATCCCAAAATATCCTTTCCTCTCCATCAGTCCCAAACTCCCAAAACATCCGTCCCTCTCCTTCACTCTCTAAATCCAAAAACATCCCTTCCTTTCTGTCAGTCCCTAACTCAAAAAACATCCCTCTCTGTCAGTCCCAAACCCCAAAGACATCCTTCCCTCTTCTTCAGTCACTAACGCCAAAAATATCTGTCAGACCCAAATCCCAAAAACATCCTTCCTTCTTCTTCAGTCTCTAACTCCAAGAACATCTCTCCCTCTCTGCCAGTCCCTAACCCCAAAAACATCCTTCCCTTGGTCCCAACCCCCAAAACATCCTTTCTTCTCTGTCAGTCCCTAACCCCAAAAACATCCCTCCTTTTTCCCATACCCCAAAACATCCTTCCCTCTCCATCAGTCTCTAACTCAAAAAACATCCCTCTCCTTCACTCCCTACCCCCAAAAACATTCTTCCCTTGGTCCCAAACCCCAAAATATCCTTCCCTTTCTGTCAGTCCCTAACTCCAAAACATCCTTCCTTCTCCATCAGTCCCTAACCCCAAAAACATCCTTCCCTCGGTCCCAAACCCCTAAATACCCTTCCTTTGCTGTCAGTCCCTAACTCAAAAAACATCTTTCCCTGTCAGTCCCAAACTCCAAAGACGTCCTTCCCTCTGTTTCAATCCCGAACTCCCACACAGGGAGCAGGGCACAGCCAGCCCGGGCTGGCTCAGGAGGCAGAGCAGCATCACCCAACAAACCCCAGGATTGCAACAGCCGCCCCCCAGCTCCCTCCCTCCCTCCTCCCCCGTGGGCACCCTGGTCCAACCGGATCCCAAATGCCATCCCTGTCTTTGGAAGTCACTGTTTGCCCCTTTCTTCCTCCTGCTCTTGCCCCGGGTCCTGTCACCCGCCGCTGAACCAGGATCCGTTTGTTATCTGATGCCCAAGGCAGCAGCAGAACAAAGGTGAGGAGGGATTGTGCCGGAGCCAAGGTAAAGTACAGAACATGCCCTAAACTGCGGTATCCGGTAGCGATCCGGACCTTACCCTTTCGCAAAGATCTCTCGGGTTTCAGGGAATTAAAGTCATTAATTAACTCTTTGGAGCGGGGAGGGGGGATCATTACTCAAGGCGTGTTTCTATGACGGCCAGCACAATGGAGGGCTGACCTGCCGGGAGCTAAACAGTGAGAGTGTTAAATAATAATTAAGCCGCCTCGAAGTTAAACAGACACCCAGCACAAAAGGGGCAGTGTGCTGCAGGGCCCTCCGAGTGGAAAACTGCGGGAGGAGGGCCAGGAAGGTGCCTCCAGAATAAAAGAATTGGATTAGGGAGAGGGGAAAAAGAGGTTAGGCAAGGAGGCAAAGCTCTGGCACAAGGCAGCAGCCAAAATGGGACAGCAGGTAACACCTGTGAGCAGGTGAAGTGCTGCTGGAGCAGCGTCCCGGGGTGGGGATGGAGCAGCACTAAAGCTCTGAGAGCTGAGAAAGCTGCTGGAGAGCTCCCAGAACCAGCTGGGAGGTGGGAATCTCCCGGCAGAGCAGAGGGAAAAAGCAGCAAATCCCACCTCAGTGCTAGGGAGCACACCCTAAAAACGGCGTCAACACCCGGCTCGCTCTGTTGCAGTGCACGATTAAGGTTTTTCAAAGTTGTATATGTATTTTGTTTATCTGTTTGTATTGCTATATATCCCTTTAAACACCCCCACCTCCAATTCCCTGTGGTGTCACCCTGGAGGGAGAGCGTTGTCAACCACCCTGAGAGAAGATGTTCTCCCATTTGACCAGGTGCTCAAACACTCACCTTTCCCACTGTTGTGTTAAGCACCTCTGTTCTGAACCACCCCTTTCCTTCCTCTCCATTGGCTCCAAGTTCTCCCCTGCTCAGGCTGCGCCCTGGACACTTAAGGAAAGAACCAAGGCCCAAAATTTGCTCTAGCAGGTGGAGTTCGCTGGAATAAAACCTCATCAACCCACGCCTGTTGTTTTCAGTTTTTCTTGAAAATGCAAGTGTTTGAAGTCTTACAGTGCTGTTCTCACACAGCTTCAAGAAAACGATGTATATTTTTAGAAACGATCTTTTGTTTACATTTTTATCCTCTGGGAGGAGAAATATGGTGGACAGTGGTGTTCACCATCCAGGTCGAAGAGGTGGCAACCTGTGTAGCCAATCTCTCGACCTTTGTACAAATGTATATAAGTAATGGAGTCAGATAATTGAAATAAAATAAAGAAAGAGAAGCTTTCCCTTGACCTGCTGCGCCTGCCTCGTTCCTGGTGTGTCTGAACCAGGCACATCTGGAGAACAGCACTGCTTGAGTTCAAACGCAAGAAAACTGAGGGCAACCCACGTCTAGGGTCCACTCTTTCTTCCAAACCTCAGACCACGCTGCAGCCCGAGATTGAAACCCACCAAACTTTCCTTTCATGCTGGTAACTCCTGCTGGCCGGTTAGCAGCCAAGAAACCAGCGCGTCGCTCCTCACCTTCCTCGTAGCGCCGCCTGGCCTCGGTGCCCGGCTTGGCCCGGGGCACGCCGTGGTACAGCCCTTCCCCGACGAAATCCGTGTAGAACAGCATGAAGGTCATCAGGGCCATCCAGCTGCAGAGCTCGGCCACGAAGAGGCGCCGGATGACCCTGGGGACGCGGCAGCAGAGGCCGTGCAGCCGCGGCAGCAGCGCGCACAGCCTGCGGACAGCCTGCAGCACCCGCCTGCCCTGCAGGGCGCACGATGTCACCTGCCAGCAGCACCACGGGGACAGCTTTGGGGACGCGTCCTTGAGCGCCGTCCCCTCTAGGATATCCCCCTGCGCGGCCTCTTCTGTCACAAACAGCGTGGCCAGCACGCAGCCGAGGAAGATGAGGGCCAGCAGGGTGAAGAGGCAGCTCTCCTGCCCGCCCAGGTAGGGCTGCAGGAAAGCCCAGTCGATGGCTGGCAGGAGGTACCCGATGCAGCCCCCCAGGCTGATCATGAAGGCGTAGACAGAAAAAGCCTGGCGGCAGCAGTCAGGCTCCTGGAAAAGGTCTGATAGCAGAGCCTCCAGAGGGGTGAAGCACACCTGGCCACAGAAATCCAGCAGCCCGATGCCCAGGATGAGGAAGGAGATCTCCAGAGGTCGGGGCTCCAGGGAGCAGAGGCTGGCCAGGCTGCCGGCGTGGGGGATGACAAACAGGCTGAGCAGCACGCCCAGGCACAGCAGCCAGATGAAAGGTCTCCTGCGGCCGTAGCTGCTGCGCCAGTGGTCGCTGGCTGAGCCGATGAGGGGCACGAAAACCAGCCCGAGGACGGGGCCTATCCCTGGGGGAGAGACAGGGGGGGTTACAGGGCCCGTGTGCACTCTAAAAAGGGATGTGTTGTCAGTTCGGGAGGTTTCAGCGGGTCACAGGCACCAACTCTCCCTGCCCTTATATAAAAAAGGATATTTTGTCAGTTTTGGGAGGTTTCAGCAGGTCACAGCTCCTGGAAGGACCAACTGTCCCTGCCCTTCTAGAAAGGGACATGTGGTCAATTTGGGAGGTTTCAGTGGGTTACAGCCCCTGGAAGGACCAACTCTCCCTGCCCTTCTAAAAAGGGATATTCTGTCAATTTGGGAGGTTTCAGCAGGTCACAGCTTCTGCAGGGATAACCTTCCCTGCCCTTCTAAAAAGGAATGTTTGGTCAATTTGGGAGGATTCAGCAGGTCACAGGGACCAACTCTCCCTGCCCTTCTAAAAAGGGATATTCTGTCAATTTGGGAGGTTTCAGCAGGTCACAGCTTCTGCAGGGATAACCCTCCCTGCCCTTCTAAAAAGGAATGTTTGGTCAATTTGGGAGGATTCAGCAGGTCACAGGGACCAACTCTCCCTGCCCTTCTAAAAAGGGATATTCTGTCAGTTTGGGAGGTTTCAGTGGGTCACAGCCCCTTCAGGGATAACTCTCCCTGCCCTTCTAAAAAGAGATATTTTCTCCATTTGCGAGGTTTCAGTGTGTCACAGGCACCAACTCTCCCTGCCATTACTCACCCCCACCCTCCAGACCGCAAGCTTTAAAAACAAACCAAACCCAACCGCCTCAACAACGAGGTGACAAAAAGCTGTGCCTACCCAAAACCATGGTCATGAACTTCTCCTCCACGCCCACCTCCAGCAGCAGCGGCGGCACGTAGGTGATGCCGGCGGCCAGGCACACCTCCAGCCCGAAGGTCAGCGAGTTGACCAGCAGCAGCTGGGTCCTGCGGCTCTGGAAGGACATGCTGTCCCCAACCCCGCTGCCCCGAGCCCTCAGTGGCACAGGGCTGTGTCCTGCCAGCTGCAGAACTGCCAGGGGTGTCCCCCAGGCAAGGAGAGGAGTTTCCCTTCCCGGGTGGCTGGGGAGATGCTGCTTCCCATTTTATCAACGGTGAAGGAACCGTCTTTTCCTCTTGCTCTTCTTCTTCTTCTTGCCAGGTTCAGGCAGGGATGTCACTGCAGGCTGCCCCTGCTGCTCCCAGGCTGTGGTCTGTGGGGAGAGAGAGTTAAACACAGGGTAAAACACGGATGTGTCACTGCTGAGAGGGACAGTCCCCATCCCAACAGGCTGGGAGAGGGGCAGGTGGAAGGAGGAAAGCTCCATTGTAGCAATCTATCTGTCTAACAGGCCAGTCTGATGCCCCAACCAAACTGCTTGTGAGTAATATTATTAAACTACTTGCAGTTTTGTTGCTGGAGTGTTCAAGAATTCATCAAGGTTACTGAAAAAAACTGACAGGATCAAAAATAAGAAGAGAGCCTGAGAAAATGTCTGCAAAAAATGTAAACCCTGGACAGGGGAAGCACAAGGTGAGGATGGACATTGACCAACTGGATGTCCTGAAGGATGTGTGCCTGCCTCAGGGAGAAGCAGCTGGGCCAACCCAGAGATGCCCAGGTGGACAGCAGACCCAGAATCTATATCTGCCATGAAATGTGAACAATCAACAGCTTCTGCTGGAATCATATTGGTTCTGTTATTCAGTGGCCCATTTCCCCCCTGCACTCCATCCTGTCACAATAGGACAGGATGGAGTGCATGAAGTAAAGATGTTTGACTCCACTCAGGAGGCAGTAGAAATCAGAAGGTTTCATTTACAATTCATTCAGCTTTTTTATAACAGGCTGCTCTAAAAAGGCAAGTTATTATTCTAGAAGACTAATTCTCTCATTGGCTAAGTAACAAAAATAGGAAACAACACCTGTTGTTGTAAGAAAAGAATATCGTTTACACAAGGTTGTTTTGGAAAAAAAGAAAAACTGTTGGAAAGTTTCTCTTAGAAAGAGTTCAGCAATTCTCAGGCTCAGAAAATAATGAGCCCACACCATCCCTGCCAGGTTTGTGACAGGTGAGACAGGGTTTGGGAAAACTCAATCCTGCCCTCGAGGTGGTGACATCTCCATCCTGCCCACCTCCTCCAGACGGCAGAGGGACAAAGGATTTGGGGTCTCCTCTCACAGAGAAATCACCTAAAACTCCCCTCCAAGGATCAGGGCAGTGCCTGCAGCCACACGGGGTCATCTCCAGACCAGGACACCCCCCGTGCTGCTCCTCAGGCTCCTGGGGAAGCAATTCCCCCCAAATCCCATCTCCAGCCCCCGGGATGGGGCACAGGGAGCAGATGGTGCCTCGGCGGAGTTTCACAAACAAACCTGACCCACTTTAGCCTCCTCTAACAGCGAACGGCAATTACCTTACTCATTAGGCTGAGTCATTTATTTGCCCTGTAACTGCTCCCTTGTCTCCGGTTTCTCCGCAGGGGAGAGGCCGCGGGATGGGGACAGGGGCTGAGCAGCCAGGCCAGGAGGGAGCAGACACCTCTCAGTCCCCAAAACCCTCCAAGGTCCCCAGCAAAATTTGTTAACAGCACCTCGGGGGGGTGGCCTGGTGACATCAGTGCTCCCTGAGCCCTCCACCACTGTGTGCAGGCAGGTACATCCTTCCCTCTTCTTCAGTCACTGACTCCAAAAACATCCCTCCCTTTCTGTCAGTCCCTAACTCCAAAACGTCCTTCCCTCAGTCCCAAACCCCAAAAACGTCCCTCCCTCTTCTTCAGTCACTAACGCCAAAAATATCTGTCAGTCCCAAATCCCAAAAACATCCTTCCTTCTTCAGTCTCTAACTCCAAGAACATCTCTCCCTCTCTGCCAGTCCCTAACCCCAAAAACATCCTTCCCTTGGCCCCAACCCCCAAAAATCCCTTCTTCTCTGTCAGTCCCTAACCCCAAAAACATCCTTCCCTTGGTCCCAACCCCCAAAACATCCTTTTTTCTCCATCAGTCCCTAACCCCAAAAACATCCCTCCTTTGGTCCCAAACCCCAAAACATCCTTCCCTCTCCATCAGTCCCTAACTCCAAAAACATCCTTCCCTCTGTCACCCCAAACTCCAAAACCTCCTTCCCTCTGCTCCAATCCCAAACTCCCACACAGAGAGCGGGGCACCTGGTGGGGACAGTTTTGTCACTTTTCTCCCTCTCCCCGTGTCACCATCGGCTGATAACCCACCGGGAGGGGGTTGGGGGAGGCTGGCAGGGTGGGGACGAAGCTCAGGATCCCTCCCTGCCTCTCGTTGCTGCGGGGCAATGTCCCTCCTGAGCTCAGGAGCTGCCAGTGCCGCTCAATAAAAACACCGATTATTCCTTTTTTGGGACCCTTCACCTCCCCTCGGCCGCCAGGGAAGAAGATCCCTCCTTTCAACAAGCGCCGGCGTTCGAACGCCTCCCCCGAGGTCAAACAGCAAACAGAGAGAGGGAACAGCCACGGCTCTGCTTTAATCCCCAGCGGAGGCTTCAAAGGGAGCCGGGATGGCCCCGGCCCGGCTGAGCATCCCGGGGGCAGCGCCCACCTTGCTCGGATGTGGGTTAGACACAGGATGTGTCAGCCTGCCTCTGCCACAGGGTGCCCAGCTGCATCCCAGCCCCGGCAGGAGGAATTTCAGCTCCCGGGTGCTGTTCCCAGAGTCACAAAGGCAAAATCAACCCGGGCTCAGTTAGAGATCAAAGGGGGATGTGATGTCCAGTGTCTGCTGGGGGTCTGCAGAGCTCAGAGAAGGGGGAGTTATCCCAAAATAAACCCCAAACATCAAGCAAAAGATGCCTCACGCTGATTAAAAATTGCTTTTCTCCTGTGGCAGAGTGCTGGGGAGGCAGCAGGGCTCTGTCCATCTGCCTGAGAATTCCAGGTTTCTTATCTGCAGGTAAGAACAGACCTTTCCTCCCCCTCCAAACCCTCAGAGGGCTTTAAGGAGAAAATAAACCCCTGAAGCCATAATCATGAATTAGATGAGAAGCCTCAGCTGCAATAAAGCTGCAGATAAAACTGCAGCAGACTATGAACTTTCCTGCTCGAGCCAAACTTTATCCCAATACCCATTAATTACTCTTTTAATTTTCTTTTTCCCCCACAAAATAGAGACGAGGGAAAAAGAGCAGGAAAATCCCCTGGAGTGCTGATTTGTGAGGATGAAGGGCTGGGAAAAGGGAGGTTTGGAAGGCTCAGGGAGCCAGGACTCACCTTGTCCCTGGCAGGTGCTCCCTGCAGCCCAGCCCAGGAGCTCAGCTGAAGCTGCTGAGGTGTTTGCAGGGCAGCAGAGGTGGAACCAGGCACAGCTTTGGTTTCAGGGCCCTCCCTTTCTGCTGATAACAGCAGAGTTATTGACACCACAACACTCCTGTGCCCAGGCCCCTCGCTGAGGGCTGGGCAAACCCCCTCGCTGGGTGCTCCCCTGAGGAAAACCCAGCTCTGGGCTCACACCTGAATTTTACCCCCCCAAAAAATCCCCTATATTCACATTTGTCACCTTCCCTCGCTGCTCCAGCAGAGATTTGGGACCTGGGGTTGGTATTTTCTTTTTAAAGCCAACAAGATGTCCCTTGGCAAGTGACAGGCTGGCCCTGAGTGAGAGCAGCAAGATCAAACACCCTTTCCTCAACCCCCTAATCCAATCTTTCCCAGGAGGATTTACCCCCTCTGGCCTGGAGGGAGTCAGGAAAATCCATCCCCAGCTGGAGAACAGCAGCAGCTCCAGCTCAGCCAGGGGAGCTGGCAGCACCCTGCCCATCCCAGAGGGATTTTGGAGGATTTTTTGGCTTTCACAGCCAAATCCCAGAGGGATTTCTGGCTTTCCCAGCCCCAGCTGGTCCAGCTGACCCTGGCAGTTCTCCCCCTCCAGCCTCAGTTTCCCCAAATTCCCACAGCAGGAACAGAATTTGTCCTTTCCTCCTCAAGGAGCACTCGACAGGGATGACACAGCAGTCCCCCAAAAGGGATTTTTTTGTGGTTTCCTGCACTGGGGAGCAGGAGGGAGCCACATGTGGGGCTTTCCCACAGCTGTCCCCTGGCGTGCCACGGGACATCAGCTGCTCTTCCTTTTCCCTCCCTCTGGAGAGCCAAACCCTCCCCAAAGCCACTTTGGGCTTTCTGCTTTGCCTTTAAAGGTTTGCAAACACAACTTTTCCCTCCCCTTTCCCTGCAGAGAAACAGCAAATCAACTCCCAGAGGCTGCCTCACCTGGCAGCCAGGTAGGAGGGCGGGTCCAGGGCAGGAGGAAAAGGTTGCTGGACAAAGGCAGCAGAGAGGATGAAGCCAGGGAAGCTTTTAGGGAAAAACCGACCCCAAAAACACCTGGAAAAGGTGGATATGCACTGATGGACACACAAAAAGAAGTCCCTCCTCCTCCCAGCCTCCTAAATTATCCCAGCACGGGGTTTTAGAGGAAATCACACCTCAGCAGTGAGGGCTGGTTATTTTTAAAATAAAATATGGATGTACTTACATGGCAGAGAAAAATCTCATTTATCCCTGGAAAGATTCATGTCCTGCTACTCCACAATCTCTGCTGCTGGTGCAGAGGGACCAGGAGATGGTGTTAAAGGTGGTTGTTGTTAAATGTTTGATTTGTAGTGGTTGTGCACATCCTTCACAGCTCAACAACCAGCAGGGATCAGACAGCAGGGAGTTTGATTCAGGGTCAGGATGCTGAAGCACTGGAATAGTTTTCCCAGAGAAAATGTGGCTGCCCCAAACCTGGAAGTGCCCAAGCCCAGGTGGGAGCAGCCTGGGATGGTGGAAGGTGACCCTGCATGTGGCAAGGGAGTGGAACAAAATGAGATTTATAAGATCCCTTCCAAGCCAAACCATTTAATGATTTTATTATTAATTATTTCTGACCTTTCAGGGCTGCTTTATTCCCTTAGGAAAGGAAATCCCTCGGCTCAGTGGGGCTGCTCCAACCCAGAGTGGATTCACACCCTCACCTTCCCTGCCCAGTTTTGGCACCCAGAGCCAGGGGAAGCCAAAGTGTTCCCAACACGACACTCCCAACCTTCCAAGGGGCTCTTTTATGAACTCCCTGGAAATCCTTTGGAAGAAAGGGGTGGAAGAGGAGCTGGAGGGGAGGGAGAGAGCTCGGGGAGCTGCCAGAGCCTTTCACAGCTATCAGTGTCCATTCAGCGGCGCTGAATGGGAAATGCACCATGGAGAATAGCTCTGGCAGGCTCCTGCGACGGGATGGAAAACTCACCTGACCTCTCCTGACCCCCCTCCCCTCCCAAATCTCCCTGACCCCGTTCACAGAGCGGGGAGCTCACGCAGGGAGGGGAGGAGGGTGGAGTTGTTTGGGCTCTCTGAATTAACTCCGCGTTTCCTTCGAGCCCCCGGGGCTCCGTTCTTGGGGAAGGAGCAGCAGCCGCTGGAAATCCGCTCCGGGGAGGGACCCGGTGGGTTTGGGATTCCCTCCCTCATCCCCCAGGGCAGGGTCCAGGATTTATCGATCCTGGGAGATGCTGCAGGAGCACCCGCGGTCACTGAGGGGCCGTTCCCGATGACAGCTCCAAATTCCACCCAGGGAAACGCTTGGATTTGGCAGGGCTGGGGGCTGGTTATCCCCTGCCCCGCTGGAACCTCTGCAGCACCTACAGGGGATTCTGCTGCTCCCAGGGCTAAAATCCCGAGCTGCCACAGAATCACCAGGGTGGGAGAGACCTCCAAAATCATCGAGATTAACACCTCGACTAAACCCTGGCACCAGTGCCACATCCAGGCTTTGTTTAAACACAGCCAGGGATGGTGACTCCACCACCTCCCCGGGCAGGGCAGTCCAATACTTTATCACCCTTTCTGTAAAACATCTTTTCCCTGATATCCAGCCTGTATTTCCCTTGGTGCAGCTCAAGGCTGGGTCCTGTTCTGTCACCTGCTGAGGCAGGGAGGGATCCCTGGCACAGACACACCGCCCAGGGCTCCTCCATTTGGGCATGGAGAGCCCAGAGGGAACGTTTGCCAGGTTGGAAAAACCCCTGTCCTGCCTGCCCTTCACCTTCAGACCTCACACTCCATCCAGGAGCTGTGCCAACAACCCCAGGGGTGCTTTAACCTCATCCCACAGCACCAATATCACACCCAGAGCAGAGCCCCAGGCTCCTGTCCCACAGCTCACCCTCCTCTGGCACAGGAACTGCTCCTGCCAGGAGCCTTTGTGCCAGCAGAATGTGGTCAGCTTCAGCCTGGCCTCCTCCTCCTCCTCCTCCCATTCCAAACAGGAGCTGCCAGTGTGACCAAGGGGTCCCTGACCCAGCAGAGGCCACGGTGACACTCTGAGGGTCACACACCAGCCCAGCAGTGCCAGCAGCTCCCTGCTCTTGGCTGGGCTTCATCCCTCTGGCAGAGGGTGACAGAAATTCCCTTGGAATGTTGGCCTGAACTCCCCTCCATGGCCAGAGGGGCAACTGGCAGGGTGAAAATGGGTGGAGGAGGATGAGGAGACCTCAAATATTTAGAAATATTTAGAGAGTATTGAAATATTGAAATGATATTTAGAGAGTTTTGTTTAATTCCCTCCTTTTTTTCTCATGCCATCCATGCCAGGAGCAGAGCCACAAGCTGGGCACCACAGCTGGAGATGGGCACCCTGAGTCCTGCAGCCAGCAGGGCCCAGGGCTGGTGGGATAACCCCAGGTCAGCAGGGCCCAGGGCTGGTGGGGTGACGCTCACCTCACCAGGGGCACCCCAAAGATGAGCTCAGCTCAGTGGGGATGGGGTGAAAAGCCCCAGCAAAGCTGAGCTCAGCTGCAGAGGATCCCCAGCCTGGGCTGGAGGAGCCAAACTGGGATTTGTGCTGGTGCACAGCAGGGCCTGGCAGAGTTTTCCCCACTCAGGACTGGCATCTCCTCACCAAACCTCATCAAGCAAAACCTCCCAAACTCCTCAACACCCCCAAAAAAGCAGCAGCATTTCATCCCTGAGAGGCTCAGCCCTGCTGGTCACGCTCCCCTGAGCTGGAGTCAGCTCTGCTGCAGGCAGCCCCAGAGCTCCAGACAAGCTTGGCTGGCTCCACAGCAGAGCCACAGCTTTGTTTTGCTGCTGCACCACCCAAAGCTCTCACTTTTATTCATGAGAGGAGCCCCCCGTTCCGGGGCTGGAGGGGAAATGAGATGATCTGCTTCTGCTTTTCACTCCTTTCTGCTGTTTAAAGACTGTGCCCATCACCCCTGGCACTTCATCCAAATCAACCTCTCCCCCGGCCTTTCTTCTCCACTTATTATTTTTTTTTTTAAAAAAAGCAGAAGAATCAAAATGTAAATTGAACTGGAAAAGGGGAAAAAAAAAAAATATAAGCCCCCCTCCAGGTGCCCCCTTCTCCTCGGTGTGGGGACGGGCACAGATTATATCCTGCACCACATGACCAGGGCCTGTATTTATGTGTCAGAGTGTAAAACCCACCCTGCTGAGCTGCCTTTTCTCTGCCTTGGGGCTGGGGGGCTTCTGCTCTGCGTCTCCTCGAGCAGCCCCACAAAAGGGGATTAAGGAGAGCCCCCTCAGCCCCGCAGAGTAATCCATCAAATTATCCCTTGTTGGCGTTGCTGTCCTCTTCAGGGGAAAAAAAAAAAAAAAAAAGAAAAAAAAAAAAAAAAAGGCGGAAAAAAAAGCATAAAAAAAGCCCTCCAAAAAGCTTTTAAAGGCACTGAAATTACACTTGAGCCTGAAACACTCCACCCAGCTGCTGGAGCCTGCAGCACAATGGGCTGGTTGTAAAGGGGATCCCGGGGAAGTGAGGAGCAAGGAAAAAGGGATGGACACTTAAAAAGGGCAGCAGCCTCCCCACGGCTGGAAGGACAACAGGTGCTTCAGACCCCCCCAGACCCCAGAGCCTGAACAGATCCGGCCCAGTAAGGCTGGCTGGATGTCCCAGTTAGGCACTGGGAGGGGATTTGGGGCTCTGGGATGGGTTTGCTGGGCCCTGATGGACTCACGGACGCGTCCTCAGCAGAGGTGAGGCTTGCAAAGGTTTGTGTTTGTAGGGGAACCAAATCCAAATCCAAATCACTCCTGCAGGGAATTCCCACTCCTGCAGGGAATCCAGCACTGTCACCCCCATCCTCACTGTCCCCAGAGCCCTGAGACTGGACAAAAAAACCCTCAAAACCCCCTCAAAACTCGCAGCACAAACAGCAGGACTGTGCAGGGCTCAGCGACCCCACAAAGCCAAGCCACACTCACCAAAATCCTGGGAACAAACACCTGGAATCTGCTTTTCCTTCCACTGCAGCTCCCTAAATTGCCCAGGAGCTCCTGTGCTGCTCCTCAGCACCCTGCTCTGAGGGATGAATCCTCCCTCTGCACCAGCCCTGAGCCAGCACGAGGGATTTCCTGCGCTGGCATCGCTGAAATCTTTCTGGGGAAAACAAAAAAAAATTCTCAGCAAAGCAGGGACCACAAAGTGCTTACCCAAGCAAAGTGGAAGTGGGAAAGAGAAGAGCAAACCGCTGCTGGTGACACTCAGGGCACCCACTTGGCTGTGCCACTGCAGCCACAGGGGCCAGCTCAACACTGGACGCGGCGACACGGAATTTCTGAGTTATAAAAGCTTCTCAGCCCCTCTCAGCAGTGGTGAGTGAAGGAGAATCATTTTCCCCACCAGTCACAGCGAGGAGGAGAGCCAGCAGCCCTGAGTGCTCTGCTGAGTCTGCTCACAGGGCTGGGAAAATGGGAAGTGAAACTGGAACTTGTCTGCAGCTGGAGCAGAAATGCTGCGTGAGGAGGGGACGTCTGACCCCTGGGCCAGCCAGCTCTGGATCCTCTGTGGCTTCCAGGAGTCCTGCCCTGTCACTCCTGGCTTTTTTTCTGGGATCTGACAGCCACTGGAACTGGCAGAGTTTTCCCCACTCAGGACTGAGACTGGCTTTGGGGTGGGAGGGACAGTTCTGGTGTCTGAGCAAAAACCAGCGGCCAGAGGAAAGGCTGAGGTTGGACACGGGGCTGGAAATCCAACCCGGAGCAGCTGGAGCAGAGCAGGAACAAACTGTGGAGTTTTAGGAAGGATGAGGGGTGTCCCTGACCCCACACAGGGCTCAGACAAATTTCACCCCAGCAGGGACAAATTGTGGAGTTTTAGGAGGGATGAGGGGTATCCCCGACCCCAAACTGGGCTCAGACAAATTTCACCTCAGCAGGAGCACAGCAGGAGCAAATTGTGGGATTTTAAGATGGATGAGGGGTGTCCCTGTACCCCACACAGGGCTCAGACAAATTTCACCCCAGCAGGAGCAGTGCAGGAACAAATCGTGGAGTTTTAGGAGGGATGAGGATACCCCTGACCCCAAACTGGGCTCACACAGGCATCAGACAAATTTCACCCCAGCAGGAACAAATCGTGGAGTTTTAGGAGGGATGAGGATACCCCTGACCCCAAACTGGGCTCACACAGGCATCAGACAAATTTCACCCCAGCAGGAACAAGTTGTGGAGTTTTAGGAAGGATGAGGGGTGTTCCTGACCCCACACAGGGCTCAGACAAATTTCGCCCCAGCAGGAACAAATCGTGGAGTTTTAGGANCCACACAGGGCTCAGACAAATTTCGCCCCAGCAGGAACAAATCGTGGAGTTTTAGGAGGGATGAGGGATATCCCTGACCCCCAAACTGCCCACACAGGGCTCAGACAAATTTCGCCCCAGCAGGAGCCACCAGCACCCAACACTGAGCTCCAACCACCCCTGCTTTTACCAGAAGCTCATTCCTTGGGGGAAAAAAAAGAGAAAACCCAAACTCCACACATCCTCAGACAGTCCCACACTTCCAGAGCCCCTCTGGCTGCAAATTTCGGGAGCCTGACCTCGTGCTCTCCCTCAGAGGAGATTTTGGAGCCCTGGGCACACACACAGAGCTAATGGGCCCTCATGTAATCACAGGGCCGTCCCTTCATGGCAATTTTCTGCTCGGCACTCCGGGTTATTTGTGTCTCTGACCTCCCCTGGCAGGTTGAGGGGGTTTTCTCCCTCTCTGTTTTCTGTCTGTAAAATGAGGTCATGGCTTTGAACGAGACAAAAGAGCCTTTGCAGGGTGAGGAGGAATAGCCCC
>JANPWX010019511.1:0-18793 GCA_024734555.1 Trochalopteron elliotii | reverse complement strand
CTGGGCTGAAGAACCCTCCCCAAAAATCCACCCCAGAGCTCCCCTGGCACAGCCCCAGCCCTTCCCTGGGTGCTGTCCTTGCTCAGGGAACAGCAGCTCTGTAAAATCAACCCTGCCCCACTTTCCCTTCCAAGGACACCCCCGTGGCTCCAATCCCACCCTGGGTCCCACCTTTGGACTCGATTTTCATCCCTGGGACCAAACAGAGCAGAGAGAAAACACAAACAGGATATTCCAGAGGCAAAATTCCCTTGGATTGGAACCCGCCAGGGAGAACTGTCTGCCAGGGGAATCTGACTCCCCCAGTTTGGCAGCTCTTGCTGGAGTTCCTGAACCTCATCCCTGTCTGCTGCTCATCCAGCAAATCCCCAAACAAATCAGTTGTTTGTGGGATGAATCCCCTGGGAATGCTAACAAAGCCAATGGGAATTTTATCAGGGAAGTTTTCTCCGTGGTTTGAGCTCCTGCAGGATGGAGCAGCAGGAAATGCAGCGGGCTCAGAGGGGCAGGGGAGAGGGGAAAAACAGTCTGGAAGGGAAGAAAGATGAAAATTCCTGAAGGAAACTCCAGATGAGGAATCCCAGATTGCCCAGCAGTGAGGTGGGAATTTCACCTGGCTGGGGTTTTTAAAAAGGAAAAGGAGGAATAGCAGGAACTGCAGGATTGAACCACTCTGATTCCATTATTCCAGAGCTCCAAAATCCTGGAGCAGCACTGCCAACATCCATCCAACCCCAAACATTCCCATGATCCAGAACCTCCTTTTGTGGGATCAAATAAAGGGAATGGGAAGAGCAGCAGGATCTGGGATTCCACACTGGGCAGCAGAGCTGCCACTTCCCAAACGACCCCAAACAAATCCATCAGCTGCTCCTGCCTGGCTCTGTGCAGCACCAAATATTCCAAGATTTTGGCCCCATTCTGGTTGTGTCCTTTTGAGCTGGGACAAAGACAACACCACCCCGAAATCACTCATTCCAGAGGGTCACAAGCAGGTTTTTTCCATCCCAAGCCCTTTGGAAAACATCCCCTTCACACCCTAAAAGCAGCTCCAGCCTAATCCCAGAGGAACAAACACCTCCAGGTTCTCATCCCGAAGAGCCACAACTCCCAATTTTTCCCACCAACACGGCAGCAGAACATAAAACATCCACAGATCTGCCCGGCGCGGTTCCAGCCGTGGCACAGGACGAGCCCAGCGCCGTTTTTGGGTGAAATTCCAGAGATTTTCATCCCAAAAAGGGCTCGGGGGAGAGCGCAGCGCCCCCTGCTGGCCCAGCGCGGACACAACCGCGCATCAAAAATGAGGAAAAATCGGGAAAATCGGGAAAATCCCACCCGGGAGCGAGGACGGGGCAGGAAAACGGGCTGGAATCTGCTCCAAGGGATTTGTTAAAACAGCCCAATTATTCCCTGAGTGACCTCCAGAGCGTCCCATCCCTGCCCGTGGTTGCCGTGACAACAGGCAGGGATGGTTTATCCCAAATTCCCGATGAACTTTTCCATAAGGACGAGCTCTGGATCTGCTGGGACGCAGCAGGGGAAGCTCCTGGAGGGAAAGGTGACATCCCAAGGGGTTTGTCCCTCCTCTCATCTCTTCCTCAAATTGGTTTTGGACTGGAAAATTTCAATTTACAATTCCAGGAAGAGCTTGGGCCAAGCACAATTTTCTGAATTATTTAATTCGATTATTATTATTTAATGTTTATTATTTGATTATTTGAATTAATTATTTAATTCTCCTCCTTCAGTTCTGAAGTAATGATGGGGAAAAGCCACACCTGGCCCAAAGGTGACTCCCTCTCCTCAGAGAATTCCAAGGAATTCACCCCAAATTCCAGAGAATTCACCCCAAAACTCTCACCCCAAATTCCAGAAAATTCACCCAAATTCCAGAGAATTCACCCTAAAACTCCCACCCCAAATTCCTGAGAATTCACCCTAAAACTCTCACCCCAAATTCCAGAAAATTCACCCAAATTCCAGAGAATTCACCCTAAAACTCCCACCCCAAATTCCAGAGAATTCACCCAAATTCCTGAGAATTCACCCCAAAACTCTCACCCCAAATTCCTGAGAATCCACCCCAAAACTCTCAGGGATCCTGGAAGGTGGAACACATTATTTTACCTGTCACAGGATGCAGAAAAACGACACCAGTCGTGCTCATGGGTTATAAAAGCCCTTTTATAAAGCCATTTTTAAACAAAACCAAAAAGTTTACAAAAGAAAATAAAAGATACAGAAGAATGAGTTGCTTAATATATTCCAAAAAAGGAGAAAAAAAAAAATAAAAGAGGGGGGACACAATTCCAACATGCTGAACGATAAAGGGTTCGTTATTTTTTTTTTTTTTGCTTTTTTTTCCTCATGATTCTTTTGTTTTTTTAATACAAAATACAAGCGAAGGATACACATACTTAAAACAGAGCTCAGGAGCAGGTATGCAGTCCCAGAAACCCTTTTTTTTTTGTTTCAATCAAAGCAAAGCAGGGTTTTTTTGTTAATTTTTTTTTTTTTTTTTGTGTTTTTCTTTCTTTGCAAGGTACATACAGAGACTCGGAATATTTGTCAAATTAATTAGCACAAAAAGACCATCACACAATTCTACCAATGAATGTTTGCAGCTAGAAATTCACGAACATGGTCAACAGTTCATGTTCACTTCAACCCCTTTTTTTAAAAAAAAAAAAAGAAAAAAAAAGAAAAAGTGTTTTGTTTATTTTTTTAATTTTAAATAAAGCATTAATGTTACATTCAGACTTAACTCCTAGTACCATGCTAGATCTCAGTGTTGTCCAGAGTTCCCAACCCCACAGTGATGACTGTTTGCAGCTGCCCCTTTTTATCTGCTTTTGAAATTAAAAAAAAAAAAAAATTAAAATTAAAAAAGAACGAGGAGGGGGGAACTGCAAAGAGCCTGATTTTTAATTTCTTTTTTTTTCCTTTTTTTTTTTTTTTCTCCAAAAAGCTCACCACAGGGGGACTCAAGACAAAATATTCATTGCATACCAGAAAATGCTGCCAAGTCTCCTCCTCTCCACCTTCACACTGCTCACTCAAGGGTTTGCTGTGACACGATGGCAAAACAACAAAAAAAATTACGTAGCTCTTATTTACATTTAATTTTTTTTTTTTTTGTAACAACTGCTTCTGCAGGAAGGGAAGGGGGGGGGGGGAAGGAGGGGAAAAAAAAATGAAGGAAAAAGAAAATCAAACCTCACAAATGCTGAGAACACAAAGGGAATGGGATGTCAGACACTCCCACACTCACACAACCCAAGATTTTCAGGGTTTTTTTTTTTTTTTTTACACACATTTAAGTCTGGCTTAAGCTGAATTTAGGATCTCCACCCGCCCCACCCACCCTCCTCCCTCCCTTTTCTCCCCCAAAATATATATATAAAAAACCCTGGCCCCACTGTACAAAGCATTTTGCAGTCACACTGAGCATGCTGGGCACCATCTGGGGCTGACACTGGGGCACGGCCACCCCACAGATATTCCTGCTTTTTGTTTTTGTTTTGTTTTTTTTTTTAGAGGAAAGAATTCCATGAAAAAGACATTCAGCTACTGAAATGGGAAGTGTGGGATTTGATTTCGAGCTAGGCTGGGCTTGGGGGAGGGTCTCTGAAGGGCACTGTTGGCTCTCCCTGCTCTGATGGGGGGAAAAAAATACCCCAAAAAATCCTCCAGAACAGCCAGAACAAAGTGTTAGTGTTGCTCCTATTCCAGCAGCCTCCTGAAACTGCAGGGAAAAACACTCAAAAGCTGAGGGGAAATGCTCTGTTTGGTCAGATAGACACAGAATTCTGAATTTCTACGTACAGATGTGACAGCAACCCCAAACTCACACATCCTAAAATGCCACCAACTATTCTGTCACAGCGTCCCTTCCAAAACCTGCTCCATCTCCTCCTCCCCAGCCTCTCCAACAAACAGATGAATGGATTCTCCAGCAAATATTCCAGCTCTTGGATCAGTTTGTGGCTTTTAGGAACTGTGTGTTCAACGCTAGGATCTGTTAGAAAAATAAAACATTTCACCAACAAGAGGACAAGGAAAGCAAAGCACCAGTTTGGGTTTTTTTTTCTACAGCTCCAAAAAGCTTCCAGCATGGTAAAAGATTCCTTCCCTCCCTTCTCTCACACAACCTGGCTGCCTCAGTGGCTCTTGCACCTTTGTGACCATCAGTGGAGGGAATATTTTTTTTTTAAAAAAAGGGGCGGGAAAAAAAAGGATAAAAAGGAAAAAAAACCCACCCAGGAACTCAAGATTTGTGCCACTGCCCTGGTGGTGCTGCTCCTCTCCCCTCGCTCTGCCTTGAGGAAATTCAAACTGATTTAAAAGCCCCTCCTGCCCCTCTTAACTCAGCACTGTTGTCATTCTCCTGCTGACCCCCCTGGGACTGAACCAAAAACCATCTTCAGCTCAAAATCCCAGCTGGAATTGCAGATTTTGACTGGTTTTGGCAAGTTCAAGGCAGCACCTCGGCATAAAGCAGAGCTGGATGTGGATTCAGGGACAGGGTGGAAGTTCTGAGCTGAAATTTTAAGAGCAGGACCAGGGCAGGGCTGGAGACTGACTGAATTCTGGAATAAATCCATTTTGCCTCTCTGCAAAGAGCTGTGGGACAGAGAAATCTTTTCAAAGCCTCCTCCTGTGAATGAAACTTTCTGCTCCACCAAAATCTCTTCCTGCTCCTAAAGAAAAGGTATTTTCCCAGCTCTCCTTCCATGAATGTTTAATACAAATTAATTCCAAAGGGCGTTTAAAAAAGGTGAACTCTGCTGCTGCTGAGAAAATGATGTTATTGTTAAAATAAAGGTATTCCAAATAATAAAAATATTCACCTTGACAATTTCCTCCTGTCTGTAAAAATGTGGAATTGTTGTTGTATTTCTAACAGAGGCTGTCAGGGTTTAGTGTTTGCACCAATCAGCAAAACTGGTTTAGAAAAAGTTATAAAATGCCCCAAATCTGGGATTTTCCTAGTGTTTGGGTTGTGAGACGCTCAGGAAGAAGCATCAGGCAACCTCCAACACATCAGAAGTGAACTGTGTGACAAAACAGAACAGTTCAGTAAAATAAAGGGCCAAACTTGACAGGATCAAACAATCCCAAAGCTGAAAGAACAGGAAAAGGTCCTTCACAGCCTCAGACTTTCCTTAAACCGTGTTAGAAAACAAAAATAAACCAAACAAAAAATGTATTTTAGGTGAGATTGATAAAATACACTTCAGGAAACACCTGGTGTGGCAAGGGGAGAACCAGATCACCTGGAATTCTCCTTGTACACCTCAATTCCCAAAAAAACCCCCAAGAACTCAAGGGGGAAAAGTAGCTTGGAACAGCCTGGACTGCAGGGGAACAACTCAGGGATTTGCTGAAGTGTTTGTTACCCCCAAATGGTTTTTATTTTTAAATGTGGCCGTTTATTTGCCCAGAATTACCCAAGGGGTTGAGGGAATTTCTGTTCTATCAGAAATACAGCAGGTGGGAAGAGGTGTGGGAAAGGAGAGGGGGATTACATTCTCTTTTTCCAAGACTGAGATTTCCCTGCAGCCTGAAGCTGTTCTGGAAAAAAAAAATCAAAAAAAAAAAAAAAAAAATCAAACCACTCTAAAAAAATAAAATTAAAAAAAAAATAGATTTACAATGAAACAACATCATCTTTATTGTAACGGCAACAGTAGTTCCATGAGAGTCAAGAAGGTTAGAGAACTTCCATTTTTCTAAGGTAAAGGAATTTACCAGCCTCAATAAAATCCAGGGCTAGGGAACCACACAGGACAAGCAGAAATCTTCCATCCCAGCCCTGTGCTCAGCATCTTCAGCTCCCTATGGATTCAGGGTCTTTTCCTGATCATATTTAGTGTATCTAAGACCTCTCCAAAACCCCAGAGAGGATCCCAAATCTGCTGCCACCAGAAATCCCAAGTCATCATTAGCTGCCTTATGTTACCTTCCAGAGGCTGGTTACAAAATGGGGGGGCTCTGTGACAGGAAAAAAAATAAAAATTAAAAAAAAAAAAAAAAAAAACAACACCAAGAAGGGATGCAAAGCTTGTCAGCTGGAAGAGAATGTGAGCAACAGACACAAGCACAGAGGGTTTAAGGGAAAAAATCAAATAAAAATAAAAATGGCAGGTCCAGTTTTTAATGTTTCCACCAACAAACGTGGCAGAAAATTCTGTCTGAGGGTGTGGAAAGCAAGGTTTGTGGGGTTTAATGACGTTTAGAAAAGAAAATAGAAAAAAAGGAAGAAAGGAATATGGCTGCTGGGATAAAAACACATGGAAGTGTCAGCAGAGACCTCGAGTGTCCTGCTCTGCCAGGGACATCCTGACCCCAGAGCCCCACACGGCTCAGGGGCAGCAGCACTGGGGAGCTGATCCCACAGATCCCACAGGCAGGATGGAACTGATCCCACAGGGAGGATGAGCAACAGATCCCACACTTCCCACAGATCCTACAGATCCCACAGGCAGGATGGGAACTGATCCCACAGATCCCACAGGAAGGATGAGGAACAGATCCCACACTTCCCACAGATCCTACAGATCACACAGGCAGGATGGGAACTGATCCCACAGATCCCACAGGAAGGATGAGGAACAGATCCCACACTTCCCACAGATCCTACAGATCACACAGGCAGGATGGGAACTGATCCCACAGGGAGGGTGAGCAACAGATCCCACACTTCCCACAGATCCCACAGGCAGGATGGGAACTGATCCCACAGATCCCACAGGGAGGGTGAGGAACAGATCCCACACTTCTCACAAAAAGGATGAGGAGCTGATCCCACAGATCCCACAGGCAGGGTGAGGAGAAAATCCCACAGGAAAGGACTGGGAACAGATCCTACAGACAGAAGAGGAGCAGATCTCACAAATCCCACAGGCAGGAGGGGAGAGGATCCCACAGCCAGGGGTGAGGAGCTGACCCCACAGGCAGAAGGTTACTGAATAAATCACACAGGCAGGATGGGAGCTGATCCCACAGATCCCACAGGAAGGGTGAGGAGCTGATCCCACAGGCAGGAGGGGAGAGGATCCCACAGCCAGGGGTGAGGAGCTGATCCCACAAATCCTACAGGCAGGATGAGGAGCAGACCCCACAGAGCCCACAGGAAGGGTGAGGAGCAGACCCCACAGGCAGGATGAGGAGCAGACCCCACAGGCAGGATGAGGAGCAGACCCCACAGGCAGGATGAGGAGCAGACCCCACAGACCCCACAGAAAGGGTGAGGAGCAGAGCCCACAGGAAGGGTGAGGAGCAGACCCCACAGAGCCCACAGGGAGCTGGGTGTGGGGCCAGGGCAGTGCCCCCTGTGCCAGGGATCCCTGGAGCTCTGCTGAGGGCAGCAGGAGGGAGGGAACAGAATCAAACCTGACTCGTGGGGTCTCAAGTGACCAGAGCACTACAGGAATCCTTTGCTCACACCCCACGCCCCAAAAGCTGAGTAATTCCATTTTACATGATCCCTTAATTTGTTTTTTTTTTTTCCTTCTCTTGGAAAAATGGATAATAAAAACATTTTCCATGATACCCAATGGAAAGCAGTTTTAAAAATGATTTTTGCAATTTCTCTGCCCTGTTCTGCCCCTCTACAGAAAGAATAAGGTAAGGGTGACTGGATGTGGGAAGGCTGTAGGTTGAATATCTGGGTTTATCTGGAATGGGCAGCAATTTGCCTACAGCAGGAGAGTTTTCTATCCAGCAGAGACAAAAGATCTCCCATCCTGACTGGAGGGTCTTTGCTAAATCAAAGGACACTGGAGCATCTCCGAGTTTCTTGATTGCTTTCCATGAAAAACGTGCCTGAATCCAAGAAACACAGGATTCCTCCCCATGTTCCATCTCCCCCACCGGAATTACATCAACTACACATTTTTGCTGAGAGTGAACTCCTCTCAAAAGTCTGTTAAAGCAGAGGTTCATGATTTTTTTTTTTCCTCCATATATTCCAAATACAGAATAATAGTTTTTTTTAGCTCTTACCAGCACTGGGAAAAATCTATTCTACTTAAGGATTTGTAAAGTATGTTTTCCACAGATCAGTCTCAAACCTTATTGCTTCACAACTGCAGTATCCTTTGGGGAAAAAAAATAAAATAAAATATTGAATGGTCTGTTAATTTGTCTCAAATGGCTTTTCAGGTTTGGCAGGGGAGGGAGAACGGAATGGCCAACAGAGAACATTGACTTCAAAATATTACTGTAGAAGGGTTTCCTCTTATTAAAAAAGGATACACTGTATTAAACAGCTGAAAGTAAAGACAGCATTCAAAGCCCATGAGTCAAGCCACAGCCAAAACCGTGTTCTACCCCTAAGTATTGTTTTCTTTTCCTTTTTCTCTTTTTTTTTTTTCCTCTTTTCTTTTTTTAACCAAAGATTTTTTTTTCCTCAACTGCCATTTTTAATCTTCACCAGAGGGTGCTTCATCTTCAGATCCCTCGTCCCCTGACTTTTCTGGTGGAGGGCTGGCTGATTTTTTCTTTTCTGGGGGACTTTCAGGCTCTTCATCCTCTTCTTTGGGGGATGGGGTCTTTTCTTTTGTTGCCTTGGAAGCTGTGGGGCGACCTGCCTTCCCTTTGCCTTTCACTGGGCTGGGGGTCACTGCAAAAAGAAAAACCTCATAAAATTCAGCAGCAGCAGCAAAAAGGCAGAAAAACTCACAGTAAATTGGATTTTGAAGTCATCCAGCAGCAGTTTGGTCATAGGCACAGTGTTTTTAGCACTCCCAATTAGCAAGGCTGAAGGGAAGAGCAATCTAATAAGATTTAGAAGCTGTTTAATTGCAAGTTCTGGCTAATTGCTGGATGTGACATCATAAATGGACACAGCTCTTGTCAGAGCAGAACACACATTGCTGTTATCATCTGAAATTTCCTGCAGAAATTCATCCAGTTTTTCCTTGGTTCACATTTCCCCACTCTCACAACATCACAAAGTCCCAAACAAAGCCACAGATTGTTATTATTTGGCTGTGAGACACAAAAAGTCAGAATGCAGCACCTCAGCAGGGAAGGTTTTCAATATTGTGAGTTTTTATCACCAAGATACAGACACCAATTCAACCCCTAAAGGAAGAATTAAAGCCAGCTCATTATACCACACTGCTGCTTTAAATCACAGCATTTTTGGCCCTTCAACATTTTTGTGGATGTCTGTGACCCCAAGATTTCTACCAAGCCTTCTGCAGCAAGAAGAAAACCTGGATTTTAAACTGAGAAACTTTAATTGCAGAGACTCACCTGTAGCCTTTAGCCTGGGCTTGGGCATTTTCTTTTCTTTCCTCTCTGGCTTGGATTTCTTGGAGACCTTCTTGTTTTTCTTTTTTGAACTGCCATAGTCACTGTCATCATCATCTTCCATGAGGAAGTCTTCATCACTTCCTGAATCTGCTGGAAGCATAAGGAAATTTCAGGTTTTTTGGGGGGAAAAAAGGGAAGGAAAAGACACAGCTGAGATCTGCCAGTGAAATAGTGGACACAGACTCTGAGACCTTGTGGACTTCCATTTACCTGCAGGGGTGCAAAATCTGAAAGGGTTTTTATATCAGCAGTGTCACAGGGACAGCAAGAGGCAGCAAAAAGAATTGAGAACTTTACAATTATCCTTCAGGGCTGCCTACAAAGAAATAGATCTTTGGAAAACAGACACATCTCTGGAAAATACACACACAAATACACACACACATTTCTGGAAAAAAAATTCTTCATCTGCAAGGAAAAGGCACCAAGATGAAGTTTCTTGTCTCCATTCTGGATAAAAAGTGCAGGGAAGGGACCAACAGACCTACCCACTCGTGAAGACAAATTTTGCAGGACACACACACACACCTTTGCTGCAAACTTGGAACACAAATTCTGGATGTGAAAACCCAGCTTGGACAGACACACAGTAAGAAATGAAGTTACTGAGGAGCACAGTTTTTGTCCCCACTGTCCCAGCCAAAAAGCCTCTTTTGCTGTCCCTTTTTCCAATCCCATGTACTCACTCTCCTGGAACTGTGCCTCATCATCCTCCTGCTCTTCCTCCTCACTGCCCACATCATCCATCAGCATCTCCCTCTGTTTGGAGGCAGCTTTGGACGCCGCCTGCCGCTGCTGACGGACGTTTTTGTGATCTTCCTTCTCATCCTCACTGTCCTCTGCAGCAAAAAAAGGCCCCAAATTGTGAGTGCAGAGCACAGAGCTCTGGGAAAAAACAGGGGCAGGACATTCATGAGGGGGTTAAAACACTCACTGAGTTACTGTGAGGATAATTCAACCTCATCAACACCTCCCCTTCTTGCCCAACAAAAATCCTCTGCAATATTTTTCACTGTTAAATAACCACGTTTTTTTCCTCTCTTTTTTATTTTTTTACCTGCAGGCCTTTTCCTGGATTTGGAGGCTGCTCTCTTGTTCTTGTCTGGTTTAGCCTTCTTTCCTTTTTTGCTCTTTTGAGAGCTCTCATAGTCGCTGTCGGCTTTGCCGTCGTCGGCTCCCACGTCATCGTCCTCGCTTCCAAAATCTTCATCTGCAAAGGAAAAGGCACCAAGGTGAAGCCTCTTGTCTCATTCTGGATAAAAAACTGCAAGGAAGGGATCAACAGATCTATCCACTTATGAAGGGAAGTTTTATAGAAAACATTATTACACATACTCCACACATTCCACAAAAAAAAAGAAATCATTATCCCAAACCAGGGTGGGAAGCAACAGCAGCAGAGGCAGCATTCAAATTAAAAGAAATCAGAATTATTTCTTTTCTGTCTCAAATCCTACTCCTGCAGCTCTCACAGGTGTGAAGAGACAATTTAAAGGTACACAACCAGTTACCTGCTGAGTGTGAATCATCTTTCTTAGTCTTCACATCTTTGTCTTCTGAATCCTCACTGCAAATGAGAGAAAGAAAAAGTCTCAGTGCTTGTTTCAACTTTGGTTTCAGTCACTCTTGTGTGGAAAGGAACAATTTTTAAGGATTAAAATGATGTCTAGGCTGAGAATTTTCACTTTTCCTGGACATACTTCAGGATTACTCAGCTGTCTGTGGAGTTATCATGGTTGGGAAGATAAATGTTCCAACTCTGAATTACAGACAAACTTAAACCAGGCAGGAAATAATCAGACTGAGGTGAACCATGCACTTCACTCTCAAATCAACCCACAATCCACATGGCTTCCATTTTAGCTACAATTTTGAGGCTTTATTTGCAGTCTATACATGAAATAAAGGTCTATTCTGAATAGATTTTTAGTCAGCACTTGTTTTTATGTCATTGTTTAGATTCCATTCTGTGCATGTTGCTCTGAACTGGCACATGTCTGGTCTAAGCATTTGAGAAAATGATCAAATATTTGGAAATAGGAATCATGATTTGGAAAATAAGATATCTTGGGGTGACAGAAGAAGAACCAGCTGGGAGAACCAACATTCCTGAAGCTGAAATCTGTCATGAAAACAAAACAAAATTGTCAAAGGTCCCATGGAAATCATGGAAATTCTACAGGAAAATTTCACTGCTCAGCAGGGCAGCACAGAGGCTGCTGGAGCAACTTCTGTGTTTATGGATTACCCAAAATGAGGACCAAAGAGGCAGAGAACCCCCAAAAGTCCCCTGCCCTCAGTGCCACCCCGTCCCTGGCACCACAGGGATGCTCTGGGCAGGGGACAGGAGCTGCACCTTGCCCTGACTCACCTGAGGATGCAATCCTCACGTTCCCTGCCATTCCAGCTGCCCCTGGAGCTGCTGGGATGATGGAGCACACACTGACAAGTGTCTCACACATGATTTCTCTGTCTGTTCCCATCAGGAACAAACCCCTTGAGTGTCTCAGCCCTGCCTGAGCTCCCAATCTCACTGGAATTCCACCTGCAGTCACTCCTCTTGGAGGATGCTGCTCCCCACACACAGCACAAGGCTCTGACAAGTGTTCCCCAGGGATGAGGAGCTGTTTTTACCTGTCCTCCTGAGAATTCTTCCCAGATCTCCTCTTGTTTTTAGCCTCTCGGGGAGATGAGCGGATTTTCTTGGATGGGGGACCTGAATCTCTTCCATAATCATCATCTGGACAGGACAGGACAAAATAGGTTTAAATCAAACTCACCCCCAGCAAATTCCCTCATTCCCTGCAAATTCCCTCAGCTACAACTCAAACTGATCACTTCATGAACGTCAAAAAAGAAAAAAAAAACATCACAAAGCTGCAAATAAACTTTGGTTGAAGCAAAGTCCTGGTTTAAACCACTGATTTTACCTTTTCTTCTGCCAACAGCACCAGAAAATGCTCTGTGCTGTCAAGTCTCACCCAGGGAAACACAAAAAGCCTCACAGGAGGACACAGGATCTCATCTGACATTTAGTTATTATATAAACCTATTAAAAATTAACATCCATATGTATTTCTACATGATTGTAACAGCACACACTATTTACTGTCCTGTGATGGGATACAGGATGTCACTAAATGGGAGTTGTGAACTCCTTACAGCTCTTACACAATACCTTACTTCATGAATAAAAGCACTATCATTAATAATTCTGCATATTTATCTCATTTGAATTATCAGTGCAACCTTAGCATTGAGTTTATCTTCCAAGAACTCCAAACTTATTCCAGAAATTTTCTGTTAATTCACACAGATTGTATTTTTTTCAGAAATGGGATCCAGAAACGTTAATTCATGGAGATTATATTTTTTTTTTATAAATGAAATGAAAGGTGATCCAGCATTACTGTATTAATTCACACAGATTATATTTATTTAGAAATGGGATCCAGAAATGTTAATTCACAGAGATTACAAATTTTTTGAAATGTGATCCAGCAACATTGTGTTAATTCACACAGATTATACTTATTTAGAAATGGGATCCAGAAGTGTTAATTCATGGAGATTATATTTTTTTTTATAAATGAAATGAAATGTGATCCAGCAATGTTAATTCACAGAGATTAAATTTTTTTGTAAATGAAATGAAAGGTGATCCAGCATTACTGTGTTAATTCACACAGATTATATTTATTTTGAAATGGGCTCCAGAACTGTTCATTCACAGAGATTACATTTTTTTTTTGAAATGTGATCCAGCAATATTTTGTTCATTCACACAAATTATATTTTTTTAGCTGCAATCCTCCCCAAAAGCCTGATAATGTGGGCTCAACTGGAGCCATAAAATAAATGAAAAACATCTTTTCCTGTGGAAAAAAAAGTGGCATCAAGGAGCCTCTGCCCCAGAACACAACACAGAGCAAGGAAGGCACTGCTGCCAACAGCCTCAAGGCACTACAACAATCCCAGCATTAAATAATAAGATTTCTATCACCATTGTTTGTTTAACACAAAACAGATGAGAACCATTATATTTTCAAATACTTATTAACAGCTCAGGCTGTGAAGAACAGAAACTCCTTGGAATGGGAGTTGAAGATGTGATTAGAAGCAGAACAATTAATATGCAAGGCAGTAATGAGCTGCTGCAGCCCAAGGAAATTAAGGAAAAAAAAAAAAAAAGGCATTTACCAGCATCATCTGATTCCTGAAACTGGGAATAATCGACCACTTTCCTGTTCCTGTTAAAAAGCAGAAGAAAAAATTAGGAATTCATCATTTCAGAGTTACAAAGGATTTAAGGAACAAGAAGTGCCACATCCTTGCTGCCAGTGCTGGATTTGGAGCTCAAAAACATCCCAAGAAAACTCTGATAACTCAGCCACCTCCACCTCTGAACACAAACTATATTAAGTATATTAAAGCATAAATAGCATTTGCCTAAGGAGGTTTTATAATAATCTGGATTATACTTTTAGAATCTGAACTTTCTTTTTGCTAAATACACAAAGATTATGAATCAAACATTTCTAAACTGCTCCTTTTGGAATTTCTGCTTCTCACAGCTCACCTGCTGTCACACCTTCTCCTCCAATTTTGATTTTCCCTGTTTTTAAAGCATTTTAAGCTTTCCCTGGGGTTTGCAGGAGCTTTCTGAATGAGCTACACTGCTCTGGAAGTCAACAAAATCCAACCTGCTTCTTTACCTTACTGAAACCTCCCCAATGGAATTGTTGGTTATTTTATCAGCACCTTATCAATCAAACCCCAACAGTTTTATTGACCAAAGAACTGCCCTGTTAAACACTGACCACAGGGAATCAACACAGCCACTAATCAAATTAAATTTCAGCTGTTAATGCCTCAGAGTCCACACACCTCCTGGAAGGACTGCCAGGGGCTGGGAGGAGCTGGAAATCCAGAAATTCCCACAGTCCCTTTTTCCAGCCCTTCTGGCCCAAAGCCAAGGACAAATCTGATTTTGCACCAAAATCACCACGTGAGCTCAGTCCCACAGCTGGAAAACTCCACCCAGCACACAGATCCTTCCTTCTCCTCCTGCCCTGCTCTCAGCACAGCTCACACTCAGCTCCCCACACTCTGCTGCGTTAATTGTCAATTAAGATTTATCATTAATTAATTGCTGATAAACGTGGTCAGTTCAAAGACACCCCAAAGCCATCACTGCTGATCCATCTGAAATCAATTTTAAATTGCCCTCCTGTACAAGCACCTCTAACTCATGGCTTACAGAAAGATGCAGGAGCAAAACTGGTTTCTTTCAACTCAAACTTCTTAAAGAAATTAAAAAACAAAACCAATCCCTCAGAAAACACCCCTAAAATAGCAAAAAGGCAAAGGAAAGGAAGACAAGATTTGCACAGGTAAATCAAGTTTAAGTTTCTCCCCTGAACATCACCCCTAATTCATGACTTACAAAAGGAGGCAGGAGAAAAATGGTTTTATTTTAACCCCAACCTCTTAAAGAAATTAAAAAAACAAAACCAATCCCTCAAAAAACACCCCTAAAATACCAACTAGGCAAATGAAAGGAAGACAAGATTTGTACAGGTAAATCAAGTTTAAGTTGTTCTCCTGTACAAGCACCTCTAATGAATGACTTACAGAAAGATGTAGGTGAAAAATTGGTTTATTTCAACCCAAACCTCTTAAGGAAATTAAAATACAAATAAAAGCTGAAACCAATCCCTCAAAAAGCACCCCAAAAATACCAAAAAGGCAAAGGAAAGGAAGACAAGATTTGCACAGGTAAATCAAGTTTAAGTTTCTCCCCTGAACATCACCCCTAATTCATGACTTACAAAAGGATGCAGGAGAAAAATGGTTTTATTTTAACCCTAACCCCTTAAAGAAATTTAAAAAAACCCCTCCAAAAAATGAAACCAATCCCTCAAAAAACACCCCTAAAATAGCAAAAAGGCAAACGAAAGGAAGACAAGATTTGTACAGGTAAATCAAGTTTAAGTTGCTCTTCTGCACAAGCACCTCTAATGAATGACTCACAGAAAGATGTAGGTGAAAAATTGGTTTATTTCAACCCAAAACTCTTAAAAAAATTAAAATAAAAATAAAAACTGAAACCAATCCCTCAAAAAGCACCCCAAAAATAGCAAAAAGGCAAATGAAAAGACAAGATTTGTACAGGCTGAATCCCACCCAAGCTCTGGAGCACGTGTGAGTGGAATAAAGCCCAACAGGACCCTGCAGTGGTCACTCCCTCCCAGTCTGAGTGTGGTAAAATACCAGTTTAGGGACACAATTATTGGCAATTTTTGACTGACATTCCTGTTCCAACAAGGAGCCTTCGTGAAGGTCTTCTCCTGACCCACCTCACGAGTGAAAACATGAATTTTATTCTGACAAGCATCAGAAGAATAATTAGGTTATTAAATAAGAAGTCTGATTTTATGTATCAAGTATTGGGTTTTTTCCTGCTAAAGCATAAATGGGGTGAAAAAAGCAGAATTTTCACATATAAACAACACTTTTAGACATCACTGAGCTACCAAACAAGATGGAAATGGCAGTTTTTTCCACCTTGTTTCCTTCAGGGACACATTAAATCAGGTACTGGAAATGTGACAGTGGCAGCTACAGCATGAACAAAAATTGTCCCTATGAAAAACATCCTTTAACAAAAACCACTGTCCCTATGGCAAACATCCCTTGGGTTTTCAGGCAGGGAGTAAAACCCTGCTCAGTTTCCATCACATGGTGAGCAGAAAGTGATATTTGTATTTAAAAAATACTAATTAAAAATCATTGTTTCACAAGAAACCAAAAGTGAAGCTGTTTCCTTGCACTACCTTGAAGGGTGGAGTAAAAAAAAGGAATCTCTGCACTGATATCACAGGAAAACAAAAAGCTGCAAAGCTTCAACAGCCCCAGAGCAGCTCAGAGGGACAGACAGAACCAACCTGCTCCTGTTCTCACCCTTCCCCTCACTCCAAACTCATCATTCCCCTCTTTTAGCCTGGCCCAAGGTTTATTTAGAGCTGCTGGCAGCTCCAAATTTATTTATTTATTGCTGTGCAATAATAACCCCGCAGTGTTTACTCCACCAAGGTGATAAAAACACTCCCTGCAACATCACTGGAGTGAAGAGCCAGGGAAAAAAGGAGCTGCTGGTGGCAGTGAAGAGCTTTTTCTTTGCTGGGAGATGTTAAGGCAAGCCAGCAGACATAAAAATAAACTCTCTCTCTCTGTTAAATCCACTTAGGCTGAGCATAAAAAGGCACAGGGACAGCTGGGATGGGCATTGCTCAGCCTGGTTTAAAATATAAACTGAGATTTGGAGATGATTTCCTTGCTGCTTCAGATTAATACAAAGTGTGCATGTGAGAAGTTCAGAGAGGAGTTGTTATTAACAGCTGTCAGTCCAGTATTTTTGGAATAAGCAGGAATTCATCAGCATGTTAGGAGGGAAGCAGTCAGCAAAGTAATTCTCCAGGAATTGAACTACAGCTCAGAAATGCACAGGAATTCTTGTAACCTGCTCTTGATGCCAGCCAAAGTGTAATTTTGGAATTATGAAAAGCAACATCAACATGCCAAAGGATCATTAAAAGCCTGTAAAACTGAGAAAGGATCTCATCCTCACACCTCATCTTCAATTTGATCCCTAAACCCTCAGCCTTTAAACCAACAATCAGGTAGAAAAGTTTTGGGTTTTTTTAAAGGGAATGCAACAGAATCCCAGATATTTGTACAGGCATTAAAACCCACAGATGAAATCAACATTTAAAAAAAAATAATCTCACAATATATAATCCTGAAAAGCAATGCTAAAATGAGTCTTCAAAAATCCAGGCACTGGAAGAGGAATGTTTGGGTCAAATGACAACCACCCACCCTCAATCCAACAGAGCAAAGGCAAGGAGATGAAATGGTTATTGAGATTTCTGTATGGTTGTTTCACCACAGCCTTTATTTAGCCAATATAACCCAAAATCTCAGCATTTGTGAACAAAGCTCCAGCCCCTCCCTGACCCTCAGCAGTCAAGTTTCACTTTCAGGTACAGGTGTCCCCTTGGAGACCAATAATAGCAACAAATATTGCCACTAAAAGCCCTTTTTGGTGCCTTCTTTATACACAGAAAAGACAAATTCCATCCAGAAGTGTTCCCTGCAGGGATTTTCAGAGCTGTGCAAAGCAAAGCTGCAGTGCTGGCCTTGGCCTTTCCCTGAACACTGATTTAAAACCACCAGCAGAAGGTGGCACAGGACACCTGGTGACAGTCAGGGACATAAACCAGGTCACTCTGGGGTTAAATCTGGGTGAAAACTGGACTCAGGACTCACCACTGAGAGGGTCCCACTACAGACTCCCCACACCAGGCTCTGCTCATGGCACCTGCAGCATTTTCAGGGATCCACACAACTTGGAACTCCATGAAACAATTCAATGATTTCTGCAGCAATAATTAAAGCAGCCTCGTGCTCCTTCTCTCTCTGACTCCAACTATAATTGAGATTTTACTCCAGAAATGATGCAGAGCAGGAGGGGAACCAAACCCAAACACCCAGCTCACTCCCCCACCCTGGTATTTTGAATTTTCTAGTACCTCCACCTCTCTGTTTTCCTTCAGAGTGAAACAGAGCAAGAATCATCTTTTTTACTCATCTACCTCTGGACCACACAGCATCACTCAATTTTTATGAAGTGCCAATCCCCAAGGAATTGTTGCTTGCCTGCAATCCCATGGAAGCTTTGCCACAATCACAATAATTTTGCTTTACATTGCCCAGCAACAACACTGGCAACAAGTTACACTTCATAGATACATTATTTTTTTTTTCCCCTGCAAGTAAAAATTTCACCCTTCCACTGCAGTGCCAACACCAAGCTGGGATTCAAAGCTGGAAAAATGAAGGATGTAAAGCCTTGAAGCACTGGGATAAATTCATAACTGGCTTTAAGCTTAAAATGAATGACCAAAAAACTCCTGGGATTTCCAGCCCTGCCCACAACGTCTCAATTTGCAAATCCTGCAGGAGAGCAAGTACAAGTGACCAGTGAGAAAAAGCAGAAGAAAGGCTGCACCAAAAATCAAAATTCTGACTTAAAACACACTAATTCATGGTGTATATATATAAAAAAAAGTGGCTCAAAGTATTTTATTTTATTTTATCTCTATAAGCAGCCCCAGCTCTCTTTGCAGAACTTCAGGAGAGTCACACAAGAGATGCAGAAGTTCAGTAATTTCAGCTTCCTTCAGTTTTTACTCCTTGCCTTTTTCTGACAACACTGAAAACCCCACCCAGGACAAATGGAATTGTGCAGGAAGTACCTGGCTCTCAGTGCCAGGCACATGAAACCTGTAAATCCCAGGACTTTATTACCACTGAATTTTAAATAACTGATCTTAACAGCCTTAGGCCCATTTTCTCAACAAGTGGAGTAAAAACTTGGGATGCAGGATGGATTTTATGAAGT
>JANPWX010019508.1:25645-65405 GCA_024734555.1 Trochalopteron elliotii | reverse complement strand
TTCCAGACCGCTCCAAGGTCATGGGCGAGTTTCGCCTCCTTGCCTCCTGACAGAGACGAATCCCAGAGTAACTCCCCAATCTCACGCCACTCTGAGACACTAAAAACCAACGATGAATCACGCAACTTTCCCCGTTTCCACGCCCACAGGGCTATCTGTTCAATCTCAGTCTCTTTCACCTTTTCACCTCTCTTAGAAAGGATAGCAAACAAAAGGTGAATGGCCGCTGCCAATTCGGGCTCCATGCCAGATGTTTCACGTCACAGTCTGCTGCACGGCAGCTTACCTTCTTCCCACAGGCTGGTGCTGACACTGCTCCTCGGCGCCGAGCTGCTGTGAGAGATTCCAACTTCCCGCTTCGTCTCGCTCGACCACACAGATTCAGTCAAGCACGAAGTCTCCCAGCAAAGGCTTGGACCGCATCGAAGCAAAAGCCTTCTCCAGGGCTACACCGCATCTAAGCAAAGCCCCGGTCTCAGAGTTCCGCATTCAAGCACACTCTGAGCACTGCCCACGTCTAGACGTTACCCAGCATCATGATGCTTTTCAAGGCACACACTCTCAGGTCCCTGTTCGGGCGCCAATATATTACCAGGGTTGGCCTGAGATAAAAAGGAAGTTGGAGTATAGAGAGAACGCAGATCAAGCCAATATGGTTAACAACTACGTTCTGCTTTATTTAGCTAAGATGGCTACTTTTATACATTTCCATATAGTTTACAATTCACAGCAGCTCTTCATTGGCATACAGCAGAGAGAAGTATGGAAACACACTTTATTTTACTAACTCTTAAGGTGGCTATCACGTGCTCACTGACAAGTCTACTCAGTGACCTTCACAACCCTGTTATCTTTCCCTGACACCTTAACTACTAATTTCTAACTGCACCACACTTGGCTAAGAATTTCTAGCTGCGTCACAGGCTTCAAGGCCTCACTCAGGCCCCTGTTAAGGCCTCAACTCGGGTAGTTCAAGGCCTAGGTAGACATCATGTCCACCTTCCCTGAGGAATTCTGCAACAGCAATGTATTCTCCCCTTGTGAGGAGAACACGGCCGTAAAATAAAAGAAAGGATTAATAGCAAAGATGGTGAAGATGAAGAGGAAGAGAAAAAGGGGCACAATCTTCTCCCATTAAGGGAAGTGCCAACTGCTCTGGGAGATATAGGATATGTGAATGTGCCAATTAATACGGGAGATGTAAGAGCCTTTAAAAAGGAGATGGGAAGATTGATGGGTGATCCCCTAGGGGTATCAGACAGGCTCGACCAGTTTTTAGGACCCAGTATTTACACTTGGGATGATATGCAGGCAATACTAAGAGCATTATTTAATACTGAAGAGAGAGAGATGATCAGACAGGATGGGATGCGGGAATGGGAGCACCAAAACCCCCAAAGCGTGCCTGGGGATCAGAAGTGGCCAGATCAAAGACCCGGGTGGGATGCACAAACGGAAGATGGCCGACGAAATATGATAGACTTAAGAAATATAATAATACAAGGCATTTGGGAAGCGGTTCCCAAAGGGCAGAACATTAGTAAGGTATTTGGAGAATGCCAGGGAAGAGACGAGTCCCCCACAGACTGGTTAGAAAGAGCCTGCAGGTTTATTCAGGAATAGACCCCAATTCCCCGATAGGAGAGATATTATTGAAAACCCAATTTGTAGCAAAATCATGGGAAGATATACGGAGGAAGCTTGAAAAGTTAGAAAATTGGCAAGAAAGGGGATTACAAGAGCTACTGAGGGAAGCTCAGAAGGTGTATGTGAGGAGGGATGAAGAAAAACAGAAGATTCAAGCAAAAGTATTGGTTGCAGCTGTTAGGGAAGCTCAAAAGCAGAAACGCCCCAGAAGCCCTGTAAGGTCAGCGCAGAGCCATGAAACCCAGAGGAGGCAGCCTGTCCCACAAAGACACCCGAGAATCCAAGGGAACCCCTGGAATGTTACTACTGCAGGAAGAAGGAGCATTTAAAAAGGGATTGCAGGAAAAGGATGAAGGATGAGATAATTCTTCAAGAAGACTAGGGGTGTCGGGGGCTTTTTATTTTGGGGTCTAGGACATCTAATGAGCCCTTGATAAAATTAAAAATAGGACCCCAAAAGGAGGAGGTATCCTTTCTGGTTGACTCGAGAGCCAAACATAGCACAGTTCAAAGACTGCCACAAGGGTGCACAAGAAGCAGAGACACAATGATGGTAATAGGAGCTAAAGGGGAATCCTTTAAGGTCCCAGTTATTAAACATGTAGAAATAGAGTCAGAGACTAAGATTTGTTTAGGAAATATGTTGTTGGTTGAAGAAGCAGATTATAATTTATTAGGAAGAGATTTGATTGTAGTTCTAGGAATAAATCTAATCGTACAAGGACCAGATTTAGTAGTAAATCTATACAGATTAACTGAAGAGGATGAGAATAAGATTGATCCCAAAGTTTGGCATACCCAAGGAGAGGCTGGAAGGTTGGAAATGGAGCCCATTCTCATTGAAATAGAGAGGCCAGAGGATCCAATTAGAATTAAACAGTACCCCATTTCCATGGAGGGAAGAAAGGGATTAAAACCTGTGATAGATGAACTAGTCAAAAGGGGAACTTTAGAGTCTTGTATGTCAAGGTGCAACACACCTATCTTGGCGGTACGGAAAACAGATGGAAGCTATAGGCTAATCCAAGATCTGAGTGCTGTGAACGAGAGAACAAAAACACGTTTTTCTGCAGTAGCAAATCCATATATTTATTTAAACCGAATATCCCCCGAAGACACCTGGTATAGTGTAATAGTTGAAAGATGCCTTTTAGACCTGTCCATTAGCCGAAGAGAGCCAGGATTATTTTGCCTTTCAGTGGGAGGACCCTGAAACAAATAGGAAGCAGCAGTTCAGGTGGACATCTCTACCGCAGGGGTTTGTAGACTCCCCCAACCTGTTTGGCCAAGCACTCGAACAATTATTAAGCCAATTTGTGCCAGCAGAGAGGACTAAACTTTTGCAGTATGTTGATGACCTATTAATAGCTAGTCCAAAAGAGGAAGGCATAAAGGCAAGCACCATAGCATTTTTGAACTTCTTAGGAAAGAAAGGATTAAAGGTTTCAAAATCAAAGCTGCAGTTTACGGAGCCAGAGGTCAAGTACTTAAGGCACTGGATCATGAAAGGGAAAAAGAAATTAGATCCCGAAAGAGTCACGGGAATCATTGCATTACCCCCTCCACGAACAAAAAGAGAAGTCAGGCAGCTATTGGGACTTTTGGGGTATTGTAGACAGTGGATTGAGGGGTATAGTGAGAAGGTGAAATTTCTATATGAGAAATTGACTACCAATAGGATAAAATAGAGCAGGATGAAGAAGGGTTTAAGGAATTAAAGGAGACGCTTATAGCCGCTCCAGTGTTGAGCCTCCCTGATGTGAAGAAACAGTTCCAGTTGTTTGTAGACGTTAGTAATCATACTGCCCATGGAGTACTAACGCAAGATTGGGCCAGAGCCAAAAAACCTGTGGGGTATGTGTCAAAACTCCTAGATCCCGTGAGCAGAGGATGGCCCATCTGCCTACAGGCAATAGTGGCAGTGGCACTACTAGTAGAAGAAGCTAAGAAAGTCACCTTTGGAGCACCATTGGTAGTATATACCCCCCACAATGTAAGGAGCATCTTGCAACAGAAAGCAGACAAATGGCTCACAGATGCCAGACTCTTAAAGTATAAGGCTATATTGATTCACTCACCTGATTTGGAGTTATGGACAACTGCTGCTCAAAATCCAGCACAATTTCCGTTTGGTGAAGCATTAGAAGAGCCTAATCACAATTGTGCAGAAGTGGTAGAATTACAGACAAAGATAAGACAGGACTTGGAAGAAGAATTAGAAGAAGGAGAGAAATGGTTTGTGGATGGATCGGCAAGGGTTATAGAAGGAAGAAGAAAGTCAGGGTATGCGATAGTGGATGGGAAGTCAGGAAAAGTAGTAGAGTCGGGACCCCTAAGTGCTAGTTGATCAGCACAAGCTTGTGAGTTGTATGCAGTTTTACAGGCACTTAAAAGGTTAAAAAGGGAAGAGAGGGAGGATTTTTACTGACTCCAAATATGCATTTAGGGTAGTCCACACCTTTGGAAAAATTTGGAAAGAGTTTTAATCAGCATTCGTGGACGAGGGTTGGTTCATGAAGAATTAACAAGACAAATCCTAGAGGCTATTAGGGGACCAGAAGCAATTTCAATAGTACATGTTAAAGGACACCAGGTGGGGATGCAATTTCGGATTCGGGGAAATAATTTGGCAGATAGGGAAGCTAAGAAAGCAGCATTATTGATAGTAAATATCCCGGACGTCAAAGAGGATAACACCCAAGAATATCCCTCCTGTCCCTCCTCGAAGGAAATTGAAAAATATGAGAAAATAGGAGGAAAGTGGGAAGAAGGTAAATGGAAGTTGCCTGATGGAAGAGAATTATTATCTAAAGATTATACAAGGAAAGTTTTAAATAGGCTTCACCAACAGACCCATTGGGGAGCACAGGCACTTGCAGAGCAGTTTTTGAAATTTTTTGGGTGTAAGAGAATCTATGAGTTAGCTAAACAGGAAGTACAAGGGTGCATAATATGTCAGAGGATAAATTGGACTAGAACACAGCAAACCCTATTAGGGGGCTGTCCCTTAGCATATCGCCGGTTTGAGAAGATTCAAATAGATTTCACTGAACTACCAAAAGTGGGGAGGTATAAATACCTGTTGGTAATAGTAGATCAACTAACACATTGGGTAGAGGCCTTTCCTAGTACCAGGGCTACAGCCCAGACAGTGTCAAGGATACTGTTAGAAGAAATTATACCTTGTTACGGTATAGTAGACTATATAGATTCAGACCAAGGGACGCATTTTGCATCAAAAATTATCAAGCAGTTAGCAGATGCTTTAGGAATCCATTGGGAATATCATACCCCATGGCACCCTCAGAGTTCAGGAAGAGTAGAAAGGATGAATCAGACGTTAAAGGCTCAGTTGTCAAAATTAATGTTGGAAACTAAAATGTCGTGGGTTAAGTGCCTTCCTTTAGCCCTGTTAAACATTAGAACGATGCCCCTCTCTGAAAGTGGGCTGTCACCCTTCAAAATGCTTTATGGAATGCCATATGAACATGGGATGCCAGTGGGACACCCAAGACTAGACAATGGCCAAATTCAGCCTTACTTGATAGCAATCAATAAGAACCTGCTGGAGCTGAGGAAGAAGGGACTAATAGTGCAAAGCACCCCCTTGGGGTTTGCCATACTGTCCTAGGGTGACTATGATGCCTGTATCCCCAATCGTCTGTTCTGTGTGTGCTGTGTGTTCTGTACCTTTAAGACTGGATCTGAGAGTGAGCAGGGAAAGAAGAAGCCCGCAGTTTGTTTTGAAAAACAGTGTTCACTCCTCGGGATCCTCTCTTCGTCCTTGGGATGGTGTGTTCGTCAGATGCAAGGACAGTGGCCAGAGAGTTTTTTTTTTCCTTTTAGTTAGTCTAGCTAGCTGAAGCAAAGAAGCTTCCTGGACTGTTTTTTTTCTCCTTTTTCTTGGGAATGTTTAAATCTGCTCTGGACTGAAAAACCCAGAGAAGCACCAGGAGCTGCACCTGTGGCCCACCGGGCCTGGACCTTGGCATTTTCCAGCGCAGAAGAGACTGGGCCTGATAAGAGACTGAGGGAGCTGAGCTAACTCATGGCAAGGACTTCTCTCAGTTTTGCCATCTCTCTTCAGAGCAGCGAGAGGTTTTATTGTTTCATATTATTCATTCCTTATGCTTGTGCGCAGTTTGTTTGTTAAACAAATAGTTTTTTCCACTTTTCTCCAAGGAAGTTCTTTTCCCGGACCGGCTGCGGGGAGGGGCTGTTTGGTTTTGCTCTCCAGAGGAACCCCATTAGGAGGTTTCCTCCCAAATTTGCCCTAAACCAGGATACATACATAAAATACAACCAGGAGATGAGGTATTGATTAAAACTTGGAGAGAAGTCCCTCTAACACCTCACTGGGAAGGTCCTTTCCTTGTGCTTCTAACCACAGACACAGCGATACGAATGGCTGAAAAGGGCGGGAAGCATGCTTCTCGAGTAAAGAAGATTGAACATCAGGAAGAGACACTTGAATGGAAAGTGTCTTCTCCTCCAGGAAGCTTGAAGATAAAACTGCACCGGCATGCTAAATGACTGAAGGGGGTAAGATGTTTGGTACCAGCGTGCGAATGTTATCCATCTGTTCATTTTGAGTACTGTTATTGTCAAGAAATTTGGGTTATACACTGTAGGAGAGGATATAAACTTAAAGGACTTTGTTCAAGGTGCTGGGAAGAGGAACACGCTCTAACCATCCATTCCTTAGTAGTCGCTACTAACCTGGGCGTATTGGAATTAGACTCTCCAGAGTGGTATCTCTTGCTCAGAAAGGGAGTGAGGGGTAAATTGGATTCAAAAGTGCAAGTCCTAGCAATCGAGTGTCGACGGTCAAACAAAGTACCCTATAATGCCGATGCAGTCAAACTATCAAAGTGGGGCACCTTTAAGAGGAGGTATGCGGCTCGTTCCACTTATGGTTCACCTGAAGAATACCCCTGCTGCCGAGAAGATGGACTCCCTTGCCGCAGGTGGCAACCCTGTGGGCACAAAGGCAGAGGGGCAAGCCTGTGGGGAATTCTGATGGTTCTAATGATGGGCAAGACGGTCAGTCTGCTCCCCGAGAATCACCTCAGTGTTGAGAAGCAGAGCCCAGCCAATAGCTGGGGGTAGTGCTTTAAGACCACCCTTGTAGCATCGTGTGACTACAGTGTTCATCGTGGTCTAGGGAGATACAGGTGCTGGCAGGGAAACAGACGAAACAAGTCTCTGTTTTGTTAAGCACAAGGGTTCATTTTATTTCTCCCCCCCCCCCCCACCCCGAGCCGGGGTAGGAGAAGGCAGCAAAGAGAGAGAGAGCAAGAGAGAACAAACCTCACCCCCATCTCCCCTTAAGTAGAGGGTCTGGAGGTGGGGCAAAGGGCAGGTAAGGGCATTGACCTGAAGCCAATGGAGACGCACTGAGGGGGAAGGAACCACAAGGCCAAGGTCATTGAGGGGGAGGGCAGAACGGACCAAACCATCGTGTACAGAGCACATTGGAAGTATCCCCTCAGGCAGGAGGGGTAGCTAGGGTCTGTCTTGCCAAGGCCAGACCCTAGGTATTACATTGAGTGGCTGAAGGGACTCCACACACCCTAACAGGACAGGTGGCTACAAAAACCATGGCATACCAGACCCACTATGACTGCAAAAGCGGCAACAAAAGGGGAAACTGCACATATAATGGCACTTGATATAAAATGTGTCAATCAGAAGGAAAAATAGTCTGTTATGACCCAAGAGCGATACCTAAGAATTGGTGGTTAGAGGCCCAGTCTATGAAAAAAGAGAAGAAAGTATTAACCCACGTGTTATACAAACGAGCTGCTGGGTTAGAGCCTATTATTCCCACCTGTGACAAATGTAATCATACTGTATGGATCAGAGAGAGAATGGAATCAATGTTTATGGTACATTTCCAAGCCAATACAGTATGTTATGATTGCAGCCAATTAAAAATGTGTACTATTGGTGGAAGAACATATTAGGTTGGAGAAAATTTAAAATATGACAAAAGATTTTCTTTCAGTGGTGAGCCCGTAGTAATTAATCTTCTCAAGGATGATTATGATCGAATTTCCTTGTGATATGACAGAATTTTTTGTTTCGCAAGAGATGAAGAAGGGGTAGATCCAGAGAGTAGAATGAAACAAATAGCTCAAGAATTGAAGAAACAGGAGTCAGAGGAGAGAAAGAAAAGAATGGAGCAAGAAAAGTTAAAAACACTAAGTGAACAATATGAACAGTTAGAACAACAGTATAGTATTGGGGCTTACCCGCCTCAAATAAGAACCTTTTTGTAGACCTAATGCAAGAAATTGCTACAGAATTAAGATTATCTAATTGTTGGATCTGTGGAGGGCTTAAATAGGCTGAGAAATGGCCATGGAAGGGTGAGAGTCTAGCTCCAGAGCAACTTCTAAAATGGAATAACACTCAGATTTCTAAGACATTGAAATGACACGAAGGGTGGGTTTTGGATCAGCTAATAATTGGAACAGTTTGTATCAGCAGAAAAAAAAAAGATATACTGAAGTAGTGGGAAATACTCCTTGTATGTCCACTCTAGCAGTAAATTCAAATAATAACACCAAGGCCTGGCAACCAGAAACTCCTGCCGGGTATTGGAGCCAAACCAGAGGAGCAGATTGTGAATGGATTGGCCAAATTGGGTTATGTTGGCATAAAAGCCCTGGAGATAACCCTTACCAATCCTTAAAAGACCTAAAGGATTACTGGGAAAAAACAGAAGTTGTAAATGACAAATGGAAAGCACCTAATGGAATATACTGGATATGTGGAGAAAAGGCTTACAGTGATTTACCCTGCAGGTGGAGGGGATCCTGTACCCCAGGAATGATTCGACCCTCCTTCTTTATGCTACCAAGGTCTGAGAGTAATTTGTTGGGAGCACCCCTATATGAGACCCTAAATAGAGAGAAAAGGGAGTTAAAGCTTGAATTTCCTAACGCAGGAGGGAATCTAAAATGGGGAGAAGATAAATGGCTTGCAGAAAGGATAATAGCATATTATGGCCCAGCAACGTGGGCTCAGGATGGGAGCTGGGGGTATAGGACCCCAATTTACCTGCTAAATCGGTTAATAAGACTCCAGGCTGTAGTGGAAGTCGTGTCAAATCATACCTCTGACGCTCTCGAGTTATTGGCTAAAAAACATTCCCAAATGTGAGCATTTGTATATCAAAATCAAATAGCTTTGGACTATTTGTTAGCCAAAGAAGGAGGGGTCTGTGGAAAGTTTAATGAATCTGAATGCTGTATAAAAATTGATGACTATGGGAAAACTATCAAAAACCTTGCTGCAGAAATTAAGAAAGTAGCACATGTGCCAGTCCAGAAATGGAATTCCATCCTCCAAGTTTCATGGTGGGATCAATTGTTTGGGGAAGGAGCTTGGTGGGAAAAGGTGGGGTTTTTAATATTATGTTCAATAGCTGGATTACTGTTTTTGCCCTGTTTAATACCATGCTTCATCCGATTAATCCATTCTGTTGTCCAAAGTATGCAGATAGCAGCAATGCCTGTGGACCCTGAACTAGCTACAGAAAAACTTGGCCAAGCTCCTAAGTTATCTAGGATAATGAAATTAAGAGAAGGGGATGAAAAAAGTAGGGCGGCTGAAATTTTGGCTAGGTTTGAAGCCCCGATAAGCAAAGAAAAAATTAATTTATACAGACAGAAGATTACGAAATGTATAAAGTACAGTCATGGGATGATTACAAAGATGAGTTTTAGCACACATAGAAGACGTGTGAAGCTTCCCACCAGTATTTTGTTCAATAAAAAGCCATTGTAAGCCTTAAACTACCTCGTAGTAAGACTAGAACTTTAGGATACAATGAGTACTAGTAGTAGTATAGAAGAAGTTTAGTAGAAAATCAAAAATTATAAACTTTAAATAAAAGGGATCAACAGCTAGAGTAATCGATCCTATAACGGTTGTTAATTTATGCACTGATCAATAATATAGAAATGTAACTGTTAAGTCTTGTGAATATGGGGAATGAAATTGAAAATGGGTAATGAACAAACCAAATCAAAATTTACCACAAAAGCATGAATTAATAATTTGATATAAAAAGGGAGGGATTGTAATATATGTTGCAAAATCATTCATACAAAAAAATTAAAAACTACAGCATTTGTGTAACCAAAGCCAAAGCAGTTTGCATCAGGTGATAAGAGAAGAAAGATTCAGATACCAAACAAGGATAAGCTGTGTCCAGAGATGTTTATTCCAAATGATTTTATTTGTCTGGCAAGGCCCCAGTGATATGCATTTGATATGCATCAACGATAAGATAATATTCGTCGCCCAAGATGTTTATTCCAGAACAGAATCCCAGTAAGGAGATGAATTAATCACCCAGTTCCGGGAAACTTTTCGTCAGACCAACAACAAGAAAAGAAAAATACATGAATGTGCTAAAAGGATAAGATCAACAGAGGAGCGAGAAGACCCCCCACTCAGCCAAAAAAAAGTATAAAACAGGACCCTGCAAAAGCAGGATCAGTGAACCACAGTGTAGTGGTTTGAAAGCAAAACGAGTGAGAGGCTCCAAGTCAGAAATACAATTTAATAGGAAGAAAAAAAAAAAGAATAAAATAACATAAGATAGATGCAATAATACAAAAGACCACTGACAGAGTCAGAATACAACCTGAGTGGGATGACGGAAGCAGTGATCCCGTAGAAAGGTCTGGTAGCTCTGATCCTCTGGGAATCCAGTGGGTAAGGTCCCCTGTATTGTCCCAAATCCCAGATTATATCCAGGTGAGAATGCTTGGCTCCTCCCCCTGGGTGGAGCATCTCACAATGGGATAATGAGTCATACAGGGGGTCCTTAACGGCCCATTAAAGAGAGATAACTCCCGGAGGGAGTTACCTATGAGTCATGCAGCAGGCCATTAACAGAAGACCCATTAACAAAAGACCCATTAGCAGAAGACACCTTATCAGAAGAGGGAGGGGGAAATCTGGAAGAACACTGCTTCAGCAATTGGTTTCAACAGTTCATGAAGATGGTGATAGAATACTTTGTGCATATCTTATACTTGCAACCCAGGACACACGGGGATTCGGAGCGATAGAGTCCGAATTGGGTTCACCCAGTGCCAATCGCCAGGCTCGGCATTGTTTTGCTTGTGGCTTTTTCAAAACTTATACTTTGATAATTTAATAAATTCTCTTTAATTATTAAATTGGCTGATTCGTTTATAACAACGAGCTGCTCTAAGTGTGACTGGCAGCACTGTCTGTCAGGGGATGCAGGTTCTGCATCACTCTCACACTGTCTGGAGCCCTGAGTGTCTGTACAAAACCCAGTGCCACCTCCTTCTGCCCCAAGAGTGGCTCCACAAGGCCACAAGGACTCCAGCCACACTGCTGGCAAGGATAATCCTTCTGCTGTGAGTGCCTCGTGCCCACTTGCCCAGCATGACCCTGCCAGGCTGACTCCAGCTGCCCAGCATCCACCCTGCTCCCCACTCAGAGCCCCTCTTCCTCGGGGCGTGGAGCAGCCCCAGCTTGCATCACCTTCCCCAGCTCTCCTGCAAGGGAGGGGAGCAGCACCGAGGGCACCACCGAGGAGGCACTCAGCTGGCACCAGCCAGGAAGAGCAGAGCCTCAGCAAGAGGACAGTTTGTAGCACAGGTCTGTTCTCACACCTCCAGCCCATCCTGGGAGACAGAGTGACTCTGCTCTGCACAAGCCACGTGCTCCTGCACTACTCTGTGTTAAGGACAGGAGACAAGTCTTTGCATGGGCATAAACCCAGCACACAAAAATAGATAATTCTCTGTTCAAGCCTGCAGGCTGTGAATGTCGTTAAGGGAATAAATTGCCCCCAGCTACCCTGTGCCCTCCTGGCCCCAGCCCACTAAGGTGTTTGGGGGAATGCTTGCAGGTCACTGCCTGCCTCACCCTGACTCACCTGATGCATCCCAAAATACCAACCTCCTCCAGCGAAAACGACGGAGCTGAATTAACTATGGTAATCAGCTCCACATGCTGCTCCTACCAGGTGCAGGCAGCGCAGCTTCTGCTGCCTGCAGAGCCGGGCTCCACACCGAGATAGCCCTGTGTGCAAGGACCTGCCCAGCTGTGACCAGCTCTGCAGCACGACCCTCTCAGCCCCCTGTGCCCTGTGTGGAGATGCTGTGCTGCTGCAGGAGATAACTGCTCTGGGAAGCTGCTTTACACCGCAGGGAGCACTCGCATACAAAAAGGCTTACAAAAAGCTGGTGTAAAGAAGCTCCTTACTGCCGTAGCTCCAACCTAGTAGGAGTATAATGTGTACCGACATACATCTGCTAAGACCTGGCAGTGTAAAGTTTATTTTTTCCCTAAGCTATTTTTTACCTCTCTCTGGTCCTTGATTTATCCTGCATGGGAGGATTTATATATTCCAAAGAGCCTGCAAAAAGCTTTGTGGAAGAGTGCAAAAGAAGGGTAAAACAGCATTGATATTTGCTGCTCCTGTGGGCTGGAGACAGCCAGCCAGGGGTGAAGGGAGTGGGAGAGAAATCCAAGGGGCTGCTGGGGTGGCCACACAAGCAGCTCCATCCCAGTTCCCCTCCCACCTTTGCAGTGCCTGCAGTGGACTGAAGGCAGGACAGACTGGGGGATGTCTGGGAAAAGCATCACCTTGGCTGGCCAAGCCTGCAGCTGTGACTTGCCCAGCATGGGATCCTCCCCTGTTTGCTCCCTGCAGCTCAGGGACCTGGCAGGGAGATGCAGCTCATCCCTGGCCTTGGCTGCGATGGGAACCAGCAGCCTTGGCCAGCACAGTGGCTTCCCTGGGATGGAAGGACAGCAGGGCCAAGTGCCCTTGAGGATTTTGGTGCTGCTTCCCAGCACCACTCGCAGGGACACAGCTGTGGCAGTGGGAATCTGCCAGCAGAAATCCCCCCCCCCTCCCCTTGGTGTCAGCAAGGATGCGTGAAGAGGAGTGCAGGGGAAGCCTGTCCCTCAGCCCAAACGCTGTCCAATTAGCACATCCTCGTTCTCATTCCCACACTGTTGGCACATTCTCCCCAGGCCCTGCAGAAGCAGCAGGCTGCATGGGTGCTACTCTCACCCTGTTCAAACCAGGGAGCCACTGCACAAAGAAAGGGGAGTGAAACCCAAACACCATTTTGCCCAGATGCTTGACACTGGGTGATGAAAGCCTTCCTGAGAGGAGCGGCTCTCCATGAACTTGTGGGGAAGCATTTAGCCCAATTTCCTCAGGAAATGAGGCTGGTTGAGTCACAACTATTAGTCACAGTGCCTAATGAATTCTGAGTCCCTTGGTCAAGTTCAAACAAAAACTGCCTGGAAAGGGAGCCCATGAGGTGTCACATTCTAAGGGGCTTTGGGGGGCTGCAGAGAGGGGGATGCAGGAACCACCTCCCAGTGTGAGCACTCCCAGGGCTCAGCTCCACGCTGACCTACATCAGGAGCCCCAAAGGGAGGCTCATCCAGCTGAACCCCCCACAGCATCATTTTTCTCCATTGTGCATCCCTGCGGAGCAGGGACACCAGGATGGGCAGTGTCTCACTGGAGGGGCAGTCAGCAGGAGCAGCCTCCGTGCCCGGCAAGGAGTTTGCTCTGCTCCAGCCCATAGTTTGCTGATTTATGTTTAAAACACAGACAATTAAATTACATGGGAGCTGATGCTGCTAAATGCATAAAGGCACTGAAATGTCAGGCCTCATCGGGTTGCCATGTAAATCACCATGGTTAAGCTGGTAACTGAGAGCACAAATAGCAGGGGCTGAGTATGCATCACCCAAAACTCCCTGCCAGCAGCAGAACCCAGGGGCATTTTGGGAGAATGTGCAAGGATGAAGGGACACGACAGATGGGCTGGCATGGGGGCCTTGACCCATCAAGGGGGATTTTGTTTCGGGGATTACACACCAGGTCAGAGCCACATGGGAGAGCCAGACTCCAGCAATTTACACACCCAGCAATTCAGGTTCCAGTGAACTAAAATCAATACAAATAAAGGAATAATAAGAACAGACATTGCAAGGATGGATGGGAAAGGAATAGCCAGCTACTCTGCTAGAAAAAAAGCACTAATCCTGCTGAGCAGTTCCATGGAGATTTAGTCTGTAGAAGATACATCGACAAAGGATGTTTGGACAACAAGCGTCTCTTCAAAATGCTGTTTATTGTATAGAAGATGCTACAGCATTCATGGGTTGTGGGTGACAGAGCCACACCTAAAGCTGCCAGCTACAGCTTTGGCATGCCTGAAGCCACTTTAGTTCTGGTTACAATGCATTATATAGTTTTCTTTACTGAGCATCTCAATACATCAAAACCAATCAGCATCATACACAATACCTTTACCATTACTGTAATAGATGTAACTATAAATTCGTGCAAATTAAAGCATAGTAGATGATAGAATGTATATTTTCTATAACCCTGTAAGTAAAAAAAGTAACCCTGATTCCCGGAACGGGGCAGGCGTTCACCAAATGCCGGGACATGCTTTGTATACAATCTAACATATCTATTCACACTAGAAAGGAGGGTGGTTTCCCAGGATGTAGCTCCTTGAGCTCATCAGATTTTGGGCACCTGGACCATCAACCGACCATCAACCCACCATCAACACACAGATACCCATTTCGAGGGTGGACCCTGCATTTGACGACATCATCATCTCAAAAGAAGATTCCCGGAAAATCCTTTCAGACGCAGCCCAGCACCGGGAAATCTGTTCAGGGTCCATCATCGAGTGAAAAGACTGGGCCTGAATTGGGAAACACAATACCTGCACTGCCGGAAGGCACAAAATACAGTATAAAACTCGGACTCAAACCCAAGCAAATCGTGGAACAGTGCGAGATAGCAACCCTGCTGTCAGTCGGCTGTTTCACCCAACATTCGAATGTTGTTCCCTGTGGCTGTCCCAGATAGATTTAAAATGGAAAAATAAAACTTATTATTTTTCTGTCCAATTGGCTGGTTGATCATTTATAACAATTACCTTTAGCCTATCATAACTACTATCATTACCATATTATGTTACAGTTTAAGCTTAAAGTTGTTTTTTTGTTTTCTTGCAGTGAAAAATTCTTAGACCTTGTTTCTACTTGGTAAAAACATGTTTTTGTTTGCCTATGATATCTTTTGCTTTTCTTGAGACCTCTTTCTGCTTGCTAAAAACATCTTTGTTTGTGGTCAACATATCCTTTGCTCTAGCCATAAAACCTCTTTCCAACTCGACTTAACCTTTGCCTTCTTAGTTGTCCAGTAACAACTGGCTCAGCAATTCTTAATTTAGACATCTTTTATTCTTCTATATCAAAACTTGCTTCCATCTCTATTCTGCTCTCAGGTTCCACATTCAAAGAGCTTTCTGCCAAGCATACACATCTGTGAAACTTTCTTGTCAAACTTTCATCTTTCCCAACAGTTTAGGGTGTTGTGGAGCAGGTTTAGGGCACTGTCCCACTCCACTACTCACCCTGCCCTGGCCCAGCACAAGTGCTTAGCTGGTGGGTTGCTGAGCTGAGTCAAGCAGCTGAGCCAGCAAAAAACCCAAACCTACAAAATGCAGCCCCATGGGATGACAGAGCCGGGCTGCTCCAGAGGCAGATAGCCCCGTCCCCACACGGAGCAGTGCAGCTGGCTCAGCACAGGGCTGGGAAGGGACAGAGCTCTACAGATCACAATCCAAGCCACATCAGGATTTTCTCCTGCAGGGAAATTTTTGCTCCTCTCCAGCCTGGGAAACACCTACAGATGTGCCAGTGCCCTGAATGCTGCCTCAGAAACAGCCCAGAAGCCAAAAAAGTTGAGAATGTTTCCTTCAGTGCCCTTTCTTAACAACTCTGAGCACTGGACTACTGCTCATTAATTAACTCGTTAATTAACGAGTAGCATTCCTGGCATGTGCCACTGAAGAGGAGCTGAGTGCAGTGGTGGGGAAGGCATGAGAGAGCAGGGGAGCAGCTCCTCTCAGCATATTTTCACAGCAGGAGTGACAGAAGGCACAGACCTTTGGGGATTTCTCTGGAAACAGTGCTGCCAAAGGTCACCCATTTCTGTGAGAGCTCCACAATTCAAACAAGCAGCCCTTGCAAGCCAATTAGCAGCAAATGTGACAGATCTGGATTTTATTTATGTAGCATCTAGCAAACAAAAGCAGATTTCAGTCCCATATAACAGGGACACAGAGCCTGGCAGGGCCACGTGCTGCATCGCCTTGGCTTGCTCAGTGCACTCAGTGTGTCCCCATGTGTTGGGAAAGATGGGACAGGAAAAGCTTACAAATATGATTGCCTAGCAAGAGATACTGAGAATATAAAACCTATGAATGAAATAGAAATGAAAGCTAGCTTTGAGATGTAATCATGGCAGGCAGGAAGACGGTGATTGTAACAAACAATGGGATGCTAAGGGACCCAAGGGTGTAGCCCCACTCCACCCTGCCAAGGTATCAGGGAAAAGATAGATAAGAAGATAGTCTAGAATTTAGAATACAGAGTGATATGGTAATATAGCAGTTCTTATAGGCTGTATGCAAAGTCTGTAGGTTTTGTATCTCGCACGGGTTGGTCACTGTAAATTAGAATATTCAACACATAAAGAGATATAATGTATTGTAACAAAGTTCTCTGCCCTTCTTTCTTTACCTCTCTTACCTGGCCCACCTCTTACCTCTGACCTCTCTGCTCTCACCTTACCTCGCTTACCCCTACTCTTTCCCACTCTCTCTCTTTGGGACTTCCCCTCAGCCGAGGCTGGTGGCTGAAGGCAAGGCCCTTTTTACCAACGACCCTTGCAATAAAACCACGTGTTCTCTCAAAAGTGTCTCAAGTTTACAAAGTTCCCTCTCCCTGCTGTCCTCGGATGCTCCTACACCCATGGGTGTCAGGTCTTCCACAGCACCACAGGCTGTGGCAAAAAGAACACCCCACAAATTACCACCAGTGCCACAATGAGTAAATTTAAACTGAAAAAAAAGGGAAACCCTTTTCCACATGGCACAATTACATGGTACAGTTTATTACCACCAGATGTTGCAGTAGCCAAGGGCACAAGCTGCTTCAACAGAGACAACACATATAAACAGGGGAGTGGATCAGCTGGCTAGCAGGCCTGGCAGCCTGGCTGACATTCCTGGATCCGGTCTCTCCCTGCTGGAAGCCAGCAGGCTCTGCTTTAGGAAAGCTCGGACCCTGTTTCCAAGACCTTCTCCCAGAATCTGCTACTGGCTGAGCACAGAGCTGAGTCCTGGGCTAGCACATACTCCCTCTGCTCTGCTCATGGGTGGCAAGGTGCTAAAGAGCAAACCTGGAGTCAATAGCACCCTGACAGGAGCTGGGAAGTGCTCCAGCTGCACTGTGCAGGGCAGGTGTTTGAGGGATGGTTCAGATCCAGGCCTCAACTGAGCCCTCCTGGTTGGGGGTAGCCACCTGCAGAGCTTTTTTTTGGTTTGAAATCAGTATACTGCACCACAAGTCAGCCCATCTTCACAGGCTCATTGGGGGCACTGCAGCATTTCACACGCCATGGCTGCACCTGCCCTGCTGGGCACAAAGGGCTGGAAGCCCCCCAGCAAAACAGAGCAGGAGCCCATCCATCCCCAGCAGCCCTGGCAGGTCGTGGGGGGTCACAGCAATGCCCCACCCCAAACTCTTCCACACCTGAGGACAAGGAAAACTACTCCATGCCCTTTGTCACCTGTCGCCCTGATTCAAAAGCCTTCTGATCATGTTTACATACTTCTAGTGGAGTCTCTCATGAATGTAACATAAACAAAAGTAGATTGTTTTCATACCTCTCTGTGATGGACTGCTGAATTGACCACTGGGGTCAGAGAGGTGCTTCTCTCATCTACCAATCCTTGACCAAATTCCAAATCCTATAAAAACCCCAAATCATAATAAACTTCCTTCTTTGCCTCACTTCAACCTGACCCGGGTGCGTGTCGTTCTTTTGTGTCCCTATCAGTGACAGTCACCAGCTTAAATCCAACGTGCTGCTGCTCTGTCCACACTGAGAGGGGTTCAGCAACAAAAGCACATGGTGCTGCTGGATTAATCACTGCCACTCACTGGCGAGGTTCACACACACATCAGCCCAGCAGGAGCAGTACTGAGCTTTATCACTGCAGAAGTACTTTTCAAATATACATATAACAAACCTAACATCAAAGATCCTGAAAGAGAAGCTTCTTTCAGATGATATGCCAGGCTCAGCATCTACAGAGCACAAACAGAAGGGATGAATGATACTAGAAACAACAAAGAGAAGTAAAATGTCTCCTCTGGATCAACTCAAGCTTAAAATCTCAAAAAGGAACTTGTCTCTGCTGAAAATCCACAGCTATTCAGGAGGCAAGAGGCAGCCAGAGAGCTAGGCTGGAGCCTGGACAAGCTCTTTACAACCCCAGAGCTCACCAGGGGAACAACTGAACCTGAGCATTTGCTTTGGTTGGCCTATTCAGATCTCCATCATATTAATGTAATATGTTAATTAACAGCAACAGGTAACCCTCTGAGGAGCCTTCCATTCAATGATAACAATTCCACCACTGCTTATCTGCACCTCCCAGAACCAAGTTACACAAGGCTCTTGTCTGTCCCTTTGAGATGATTAAACAGAGGAAGAGAGAAGCTGGGTTGAAGTGGGCTTTGCAGGGCAGCCCTCAAACCCTTTGGATGGTTCACACAGAAAAATGGCTGGAGCCAGGCAGAGCAGCTTGAAGCCCTCCCTACAAACCACTCATGCTGCAGTCCCTAAAGGTGGCATGAGTGGCACAGCAGCAGGGACCATGTCCCCTGGGCAGCAGGAGAACAGGCAACACCCATCTTTGAAAGGCATCAGGAGCCAAGGCCGGAGAACACAGAGCAGCATCCAACTGCCATGTGTCACTTAAGGAGAGGCATCCCCAGCCATTACATAAGTTGTTGATTTGCCATTTAACAAGTTAGCATTAATATTTATTGCAACGTGTTCACAATTGTAAAGATCTTAATTAAAAATGTTTTGTGCCTCACACCCTGTCAGCAGGGAAAGCACTATAAGGCAGAAAGCAGGCTTGCAGGCTTTAATGCAAAGTGATGGCTCCAGCTTCAGAAGGGAAGCTTATTTCCAGCAGGAACATCTGTTCTTGGTGTGGAAAGTGAGTACCTAGTCGAGGAGGCTGGGAGCAGATGGAACAGGAAAGTTTCTCCTCCTCTTGTCACAGACCCACAGCAAGTGAGAATGACCACCCATCCCTGTGCCTCCCTCTCCTCTTGCTCCAAAGCAGCCATGGAGCAGAGGGTGGCAAAAGCACTTTAATTGTTCACTGCAGCAAGGCTATCCCAGTTTAAGTCCAGTGCCAGATGTGGAGTCTTTTCAGCTACTCAGTGTAATACCCAGGGTCTGGCTTTGGCAAGACAGNTTCCTTCCCCCAGCTGTGTCTCCATTGGCTTGGGGTCAATGCCCTTACCTGCCCTTTGCCCCGCCTCCAGACCCTCTACTTAAGGGGAGACGAGGGGTGGGGTTCTCTCTCACTCGCCCCTTGGCCTCCCTCTCTTTGCCTTCTCCTACCCTGGCTCGGGGTGGGGGGGAGAAATAAAATGGACTCTCGTGCTTAACAACAGAGACATATCTCGTCTGTTTCCCTGCCGGCACCTGTACCTCCCTAGACACAATGAACACTGTTGCCACGCAATGCAACAGCCAGAAGCCACGCTGCTGCTGGCAAGGCAGTTCCCCATGTCGCATGCCTGCAGAGCCACAGCCAGTCTGGGGAGGAGAGATCGGCATCTCGACCTCAGGGAGGGTGAGAACTGTCAGTGCACCAGGAGGAGGGAGGAGGGGCTGAGCTGAACCAGGCAAGGGAAAGGTGAGAGGACTGTGGAGTAAAATAAAGATTAAGATGGAAAAGTGAGAAGAACTTAATGCTAAGATCTGTTAAACCTCCCTCTTGCAAAGTCTTATGCAGGTGCTTAACTTTGCAGGCTGCAAGTAATCCAATTTAAGTCTTGGCAGGATTTAACAACTTTAATTCAGGGGAATTAATGATAGTGCGCAAAGTTAAGCGCACGCTTACTGGGTAAAACAGTGTGAAAAAGGGTCCTTAGGAGAGAATGCTTTGTGACTTGGAACTTTTAGAAGTGGAAAAAAACACCATCAAATATATCGAGAAATAATCTTGCACTGGGTTGGCAGAAGCGTTTGATGTGACCTAAAAGTCTCTTCCATCTCTGACTTCTATTAGTCTGTGACAAGACTTAAAAGGTCAGCCAGTCCACCCCTTTGCTAATGGAGGATTATTCCCCTCAGCACAGTGCCTGTTACTTTGCCCAGTCCAGTTTTAAATGAAAAGCCTTGCAAAACTTCCTCTTCCCCAGGACGATCCTCCCAATTCTAATGTGTTTCTTTTTGTCAATAGTTCTCAGTATAATGAAATCCTCACTGTGCTAAATTGCTAAAACAGATCTAAAAGTCAAATCTTCTTCTAAAGTGAAAGTGCTGGTATAAAAATAGGATTGTATTAGCGATTCTCCACTGTATTGTATTAACATCCTATTTCACTTAAGGGAGGCAGGACTGAATTATCTGCAGATTCCTCCAGCCACTACTCTTACAGAGCTGTGTATTTGGGGTTCAGAGCTGCATGACTTCCCATTAAAGCAATACAATAAAACCCTCTGTGGCATGCAAAATGCTGAGGCAAGTGTTTGGGGCATGTGCCAAGCACAGAGCCCAACCCTGGTATTCCTTGCACCCAAGCAAAGCCCACAGGCTCTGCAAAGCGGGGATGTGGAAAGCGGTATGGGAAGGCAGGTGGAAAAATGTGAGGCCCCAGGGGTAGGAAAGAGGGCAGACAAGAGTCTAAGAAAATGCCAGAGTGAAAATATCCACTGTGGAAGCACAGTGTGGTGGCTCACAGGTCGGAGCTCTGGCCCAGCCCAGGTGAGAGAAGGGAAGAGCTAGTGGCAGAACCTTTGCCTCCTCAATACAATAAAACTGGGCATCTGTAGCCAATTTAGACAGCATGCCAAGAAATTCAGTTGCCAGGAAGGGGTCTGATGCTCACATCACTCTTCAAGGAACAAAGCTCCTGGCATCCTTCAGGAGGGGTGGGGAGAAGTAGTGGAGGGTTCGGGAGCAGCACAGAGGTGGTGCCTGAGCAGGCAGAAATCAGAGGTGATGCTCGGAGCTCTTTCAGTGCTGCCAGCATGGCCCTGACCCAGCTCAGCAGAGGGCTGTGCACTGCCTTTGCCTGCTGCTCAGTGACAGCTACACACAGGCCCTTCCCCACTGCACGGGGCTCTGAACAGGCTTTCAAGCAATAAACTTTGTACATCCTATTCCTATCAGGATCCAACAGAGGTTATTACAGATTCTTGCATTACCTTGCAATAAAACTCAACACTAGCACAGCCCCATTTTCCTGAAAACCAAGTCTGAATACTCCAAAGGCCCCTGAGCTTCAGTGAAGCTGTGGGGAGCATCCCATTTACCAGGAATCTGTGAAAAAATCACAATTTCATCTTGTTTCGGCCCACTTCTAGTCACTATTCCCAGCATGTTCTGCAGTCGTACCCTCCCTGGGATTTACTGGGGCTTATTTTCCCAACACATGCTCCTTCATTGCTGTTCTTTTTCTTCTTTTCCTTTTCTTTCCTCTTTTCTTTTTTTTTTTTTTTGTTTTTTGTTTTTTTGTGTTTTTGTTAACTGCATAGCAGAAAGCCATTGGGAAGCCACAGCTATTGTATCTCTGGTTTAGTTCCTTATCTGCTATGGGATCCTTTTGTGATTGTGTTGTGGAAGTACACGGAGACAGCCTTTTATCACCAGCACAGCATCTCTGGAATGAAAGGAGAGGCAGCGGGGATGCAGATGTGATGTTAATGTATAAAAATCCACCATATGGTAAAGATTGCTTCAGCTACAGTCTGGTCAAGATGTTGACACTTTGGTTATGAAAAATAATATGTATCTCTCTCCTGGTGGTTTCTGTTCAAATTAAATGTTTTGTATCAGGCAGAGAACTAATAAAGAGACAGGTTTTCCCTCAACAGAGGACTAGTAACAAATATGGAGTAATGTGAAAGCTGACTTGAAAATTACTATTCCCAAAGATGCAATAAATGTAGAGATAAGATTTGCTTAGAGGACTCGAATGAGATAAACCCTAAAGGTGCTGCTGGTGGGAAGAAAGTCCAAGGGGAACAAGCAAAAGTGAAAAAGGAGCATTTAAGAAACACAGTCTGACCTGTCAGTGTTTCTGTTAACGCTGAATACCTCCCGGACATGAGGCACTGTTTCAGCCTCCTGCAAGCCCTCCTCCTTCCACAGCTCAGCACAAGCAAAGGACCAGGAAAAAAAGGGTATCTGGGTGTTAACCACTGAGTGTTCAAGCAAAAAGCAGCTCCTGCCTCCATCAGGGCTTTCAGCAGGGATGCAATGCCCCAGCACGTGTGGGGATGTGTAGGGAGGCCAGGGAGCAGCTCTGTGGGCAGCAGGCAGAGGCTCGGGCACAGCCCCTGTGGCCAGGGATGTGCAGGGACCGGGGCTGAGGTGGAAATGAGAAACTGAGGTGCAAAACCAATGCTAAACCATCCGAGGCTGCTCCTCCAACTAACCGCATTCTGGAGGCACAGTGATTCCAGTCTGGCCCAGGCTAAAATAAACTTTGCACTTCAAATATTTAACACCCCGAGATCTCCTCCCAAGGCTGTGGCCCAGGGCTGCGTGCCCTGTGCGGGCAGGCTCCGGTCCCGGCTGCTGAGCTGCCCGCCTCTCCCGGCATCTTCAGTGCTTAATGCAAGTTAACAGCAGTGGCAATGACTTATTTAAGAGCAGATCAAGAAACATCCCATCTCTCTTTGGAGACTTCAAAAGCAGCTGGAACACTACCAGTATCCTTAAAGATGTAAGAAAAGAAAAAGACTCCTCCATCCACCAAATGCACAAACGAGAAATAGGAGGAATGCCAGCCATCTCTGTGTGTGATCAATGTAACCGAATGGTATGGATAGGGGGAAAAAAGAAATCTACCTTTCTAGCCTACTACCAGGTCAACAAATTATGTTATGATAAAAACAAATTGGAGATTTGCACTATGGGAGGAAAGATGTACTGGGTGGGAAAGAATTTAAATTATGAAGCAAAATCCTCCTTAGGAAATGAACCCATAGTGCTAGATCTCCTAAAAGATGATGATGACAGAATATGTTTGCAGTTTGATGAAACCTTTTGCTTTTCAAAGAACGAGGAGGGACTTGACCCAGAAAGCAAAGTGCAAATGGTAACCCAAGAACTGAAAAGGCAGGAGTCAGAAGCAAGGAAAAGAAGGATGGAACAAGAAAGGTTAAAAACCCTAAGTGAACATTATGAGCAATTGGAGAAACAAGACAATGATTGGGGATTACCTGCCCCGAATCAGAATCTGTTTATAGATTTAATGCAGGAAATCACCACAGAATTGGGACTCTAATTGCTGGATCTGCGGGGGACTGAAGTCAGCAGAAAGGTGGCCCTAGAAATGTGAGAGCTTAACTCCGGAACAACTTCTAAAATGGGATAACACTCAAATTTCAAAAACTATCCAGAGACCTGAAGGGTGGGTACTAGATAAAAGAATCATTGGAACTGTATGTATCAGCAGAGAGGGAAAAGAATACACTGAATTGGTAGGATATATCCCCTGCATATTCACCCTCACTGTAAATTCAAATGACAAATCTAAGACTTGGCAACCCGAACCCCCGGCTGGATTCTGGGGCCGAGAGAAAAAGGACACTTGTGAGTGGTTTGAATCAATTAAGCTATGTTGGCACAAAAGTTCCGGAGCTAACCCTTACCAATCTTTAGAAGGATTGCGAGAATACTGGAAGGAGCCTAAGAAGGTAAATAGATGGAAAGCCCCTGATGGCATTTATTGGATTTGTAGAAAGAAAGCTTATAGTGAGCTGCCCCAAAAATGGAAAGGATCCTGCATGCTGGGAATGATCAGGCCCTTGTTTTTCACCCTCCCAAGAACAGAGAGCAGCTTATTGGGAGCCCCTCTTTATGAGATCTTAGGCAGACAGAAAAGAGATTTAAGAAGGGAATTACCCATGGCTGGGGGAAGTCAAAAATGGGGAAATGAGGATTGGCCTGCAAAGAGAATCATAGAATATTATGGTCCTGCAACCTAGGCAAACGATGGAAGTTGGGGATACCAGACCCCCATCTATCTCTTGAATAGACTAATAAGACTACAAGCTGTAGTAGAGATAGTTTCCAACCATACTTTGGATGCCTTAGAATTATTAGCAAAACAACACTCACAAATGAGGGCTTTTGTGTACCAAAACCATTTAGCCCTCGACTACTTATTAGCAGAAGAAGGGGGAGTCTGTGGGAAATTTAATGAATCAGAATGTTGTATAGAGATAGATGATTATGGTGAGACCATAAGGGGCCTGGCAGCTGAAATCAAAAAAGTAGCCCATGTACCAGTCCAGAAACGGAACTCCATTCCCCAAGCCTCTTGGTGGGAACAAGTATTTGGACAAGGGGCTTGGTGGAAAAAGATAGTTTTCTTCATATTATGTTCAGTGGCTAGAATCATGTTTTTACCCTGTTTAATCCCTTGTCTAATTCGATTAATTCATTCAGTAGTCCAAGGCATGCAAATTGCAGCTATGCCCACTGACCCCGAACTCGCTGGGGGAAAGGCTGGCCAAATGTCAAAGGTTTCTAGGATAATGAAATTGGAGGAGAAAAGCCAAGCAGCTGAAGTTCTGGAAAAATTTGAAGAAAAAGTGAAGGAAGAGGATTTATCCTACAAAAAATATTGTGAGATAACGCAGGAAGAGTGGGATGAATATGACCAGTCTGATGATGACTGGTAACAATAAAACTTAGTTATCTGGGTGATAAGGGGAAAAAGGGAAATCATTCTTTTCAATTTTTTTGTAGGCACGAATTTAATGTGTTAATAAAAGAGGTGGGGGACTGTGATAGATATGATGGATAAATTCGTGTATTAGAATATTAGAAATGTAATAGATGTAGTATATAAAACAATGTATCAATATATTGTACTTTGTAAACCATGGAACACTGTAAAGTAAGTCCCAGTTCCAGTAAAGGGGAGGTGTTCCCGAATACCGGGACTTACTTTGCAACTGTAAAGACAGCAGGGTGAGACTTGAATTTACAACTGAAAGGACTGGCTGAGCAGGAGATGGCTCGTTGATCGAATCAGACTCTGTGCACCTGGACAATCAAGCAACCGATTCCAATCTCCATGGAGAAGCTGGAGATGAAGTAAAATCACCATCCAAAAAGCTGTGTTCCGGGAACTCCTTTTCAAGACACACACCAGTGCCAGGAAATCTGTTCAAGGTTCATCAACGAGTGAAAGACGGCGCATGAATGTGGAAATTGAACAGATACTCAATGGACTAGCCGCTGGGCACAAATAACAGTATAAAAAACAGACCCAAAAATTCGGAAAGTGTGGACAGGGCGGGATAGCACCCTTGCTGCTGATCGCCTGTTCACCCAGCATTTGATCAATGTTGCTTGTGGCTGTCTCAGATTTTTGAAAATGGAAAAATAAAAATCTTGTGTTTTTTATCCAATTGGCTGATATTCATTTATAACATATGGCAACAAGAAGAAAAAATTAAAAACTAAAAAAGAAAATTTTAAATAGCAATTTTTTTTTCCCTGGGAGACCTTCTCAGAATGGCTGTGAGTGTCAATGCTGGATAACTTCCCTACACCATGAGGCAGGGATGAGGCACTGCAGGATGCAGAGCCATGCTAGGGTTTGGAGACTGGGACTAACGATGGAGGAGGGATAGTAGAGAGCCAGAGCTCACTGCTAGCTAAGCAAAACTCCTGCCTCACACAGCCAGGCCAGCCACTGTTGTGCTGTGCCTTCACACCCCTGAGCACCTTCCTGACAGAGGTGGAGAGTGAACCGGAGGAAGGCTGAGGAGGCAAGTGGCAGCATGTTGGAGACTTTATCCCTTTTCTCAGCCGCAAGCACAGGCAGACAGGGCTGGAGCAGAAAGACAGAAGAACCAATGTGCTCTAAGGGAGACCTTGGGACTTGTTTGCTGAGCAAGGAAAGAACATCCTCCATCAACACATGACATTTCCCACTGGGAAGCAGGGAACCTAAGTTCCATGACCAAAGTCTCTACCCCATGCTGTGGTTGATAGGAGATTTGTTATTAATTTACTGTGGCCAGAATTTCATCCTGTGATTTAAACCTAACTCCTCCAAAGAGAATAAGATCAATTTTACAGAGAATCAAATACATAAAGAACAGCCTTTGAGCTGGTGTGCAGCAGACACAAAGAGAGGAGTTTAAAAAAAAGGTTCTTTCCTTATCAGGAGAGTTAGGAAAGAAAGAAAAAAAAAAAAAGAAAAAAAGAAAGGAACCTGGAGAATGCTGTTTGCTCATTTTCTCTTTCTCAGCCACAACCCTGTCTCTGTCTGCTCTCCCCATGGGCACCAAGGGAGTGGAGCAGCAGAGGGTTTCTGATAGCAGTGCCAGGATGAAACTGCTGCAGTCCCCATCCTTGGACCCTCCTGCCCAGATCCCCACCTCACATCCAGCCCTTCCAAGGTGGTCCCTGCCCCATGAAGCTGCACCAGTACCACAGTGGCCACGTAGGTCTGACATGCTGGGGTCTCACATCCACCAAGGCTGGCACAGGTGATGGGCAGCCCTAAGGATACAGGGAGTCCCTGCCCCAGTTACCTCCACATTTGGGGATATGAGCTCCCACCAATCAACCTCCATTTCTCCTGTCTGGGAAGCTGAAAACCCTTACATTAAGCTTCTCCCTTGGAGGTTTTATTATCATAATTCCTTTTTATTTTTGCCTTGGAAGACAATTCATCACTCTCAGGCAGCATAGATTGGCCTCTACCAAGGCTGATGATCTGCTTCTGTGCCATTTTCCCCTAAAGCACAGGACCAACTTGGAGCTTCTTATGTGCTTTGTGTGCAAGGTGATCAGCCTGGTGTTTGACCCCCTGCTGCCATCCCAGCCACCTTCCCTTGCTCTGACCAGGAGCACCTGCCAGTACTATGGCAGAGGCTTCTGCAGGCAGCCACCCCCCTGCCCATTATTTAACTGCAATCCAGAGACAATTTTTCTTGGGAAAAGCTTTTAAGCTTGATCAGTGATGGAGTTAATATTGTTTGCCCTGTGTCTCAATTTTTTATCTGTATTAATGGAAACTGCCACAGCAGGGTTTTCCACAGCAGCACCACAGTGCTGCTTTCTTGGGTTGTTTTATTTTCCAGGCTGGGTTGCAGTGACTGATCACTCTGCAGCACAGCAGATCACAGCTATGTCCCCACAGAAGCTACCCAGACACCCCCATCAGTGGCGTGATGTCTACCCTAAAGCACAGAATTTGTCCCCAAAGAGCCATCCGTCCTGCAGAGCCCATTCTGTCAGCAAGGAGGGAGCTGAGCAGGGCTGTGTGCAGCAGCAGAGGTGAGCTCTATAATTGTGCATCTGCCTGTGTTTGTTCTGCCACGGCTCTTTGGGGACACTCACTTACATCACATTCAGAAGGAAAGGACAACAACACAAAACAAAAAGCAGCTGCAAGCTAAACAAGTGGAAGCCTGCTGGGGAAGTTGGATGCTGGTTCTTGCCCAAGGCAAGCTGGTCCAGCACCTTCCCCACCAGTACCAGTCATGGGAGCAGAACCTGGATCCAGACAACAGAAAAGCAGAACAGGGACCATCACTTGCCCCTCTGGGTCCACAACAAGCCCTGAGCAGAGCCCTGCTTCAAACAGATATATTACATATATTTTTGCTCTATGCTTTCACATCTTTGATTCCTCCAATTCATTTGTTCTTGTCTTTGTGGGCTTAACAGTTAGAGTGTACAATAAGTCATTGCTTCTTAATCCAATTTGGCTCTATTTAGATATTTCAGTTTAACATCAAATGTAATATAGAATAATGTCCAGAAGAAACAGGAACAAGATCCATGTCTCTGAACCTTGCCCGGTGAGGGCTGCCTGCTTTCCTTGCTAATTTATTCTCTCACTGGCTTCACGGAGCTGGTCTTCTGGCTAAGCCACTCACTGCAGCCGGAGGCACAGCAGGGTGGGGGCTCTGTACCTCGGGGTGCAGTACAGCAGCCCTAGAAACACTCCCCCATCGGAGAGGGGCAGCCAGCCACCCGTCCAACCCCAGGAACCCTTTCCTAGGGAGGGTGGGGAGCTCAGGGGACCAGCGGTGGATGCCCATCTACAGCAGCCAGCTCCCGCCCCGACTGCTCCTGTTATCAGCGGCGGCACAGATAGCCCTGCCTGGCTAAAGCCCCCAGTCCCAGGGACTTCTCCGGGGCTCGCTGCATCCCAGGAGCCTTCCCTTGGCACCCAGCAGCCACCAAGCAGTGAGATCCAGCACATCCCCAGGGGCCAGCGGCGTTTCCAGACAGAAGTGATCCCGTTTTTATCTGCAGCAGACACTCAATCCCTCCCTCGGGCCACCCACCTCGGCCCTTCCCGGCGCTGTTACGGATGCGGAGCCCAACGCCGCTGTCTCGGCACAGGAGACGCTGCGGGGGACAGAGTACAGTGACAACTGGCAGGGGAGCACAGCAGGGACACGTCTCTAACCTGACATCGCCAATCCCGCAGTCAGCACAGTGAGCGGATGGGTCCTGGAGTGGAGGGAAGTGATTAAATCAGGAGTAAACCCAGTAGCCGCAGGGCTCTGGCAGAGGATGGGGCTGGGCTGGGATGCCACGAGAAAAATCTTCAGTCCGAGGGGGTTTCAGCCCCATCTCATCTCTCAGCCCTGGGCTAGGGCTCTGCACGACCCCCCACTGTACCCCACCCAGCCTGGGCAGCCCTCCAGCCGCTGCCCTCCTCTACCCACCACCCGCTGCCGCTGCTCCAAGGCAGCTCACCTGGGCAACTCCTCCCCAAACAGGCTCAGCTCCACGGTGCTGGCACAGCTCTGGCTCCAGGTCCTCGGTGCAGGCAGGGTCACAGCTCGGGAATGCTGCAAGAGCCCAGTACCTCTTCAGGCATGGGAATTACTCTGCTGCAGCACCACTGCTCCCCAAACCAGCTGCAAACCACCCCCCTCAAAAAACCACCAACCTCCCTCCCACAGCCTCAATTGATTTCCTTTTACCCACCTGCCAAATGACTCACTAATGGGGGTGCAAACAGGCTGCAGGTGCTGGCTGTGAGCCATTACCTGAGGTCTCCGTCCCAACACACCTGCAACAAAGCTGACCCCAGGCTAGATAGTCAGACTCTGCTGGTTTAAAGAGATGGGGCCTCATCCAGGTGTGGTTACCTGCAGCTGACCTCTGTTCCTGTGTGTCTCTGTCAGGCAGGATGATCCTCGGTGTGCAGCTCAAGCATCTTCACATCCCAGGGAAAGGGCTTCCCACGTCACTGCTCTTGTTCCAGTTCCACCTTGGTGTCACCCTGACTGAGCCACTGAGTGAGCAGAGACCTTGTGGGAGCATTTAGCCTGGTAGCCACAAAGTACTCAGATGCTCCGTGTGTAAATGTGATCCATGAACCACATGTTAATTAATTCAGAGGCAGTGGATGCTCCTCACCATCTCCTCCAAAGCACCCTCCTGAAAAACTGCAGAAAATAGTCTTCTCTGCTATAACTCAGTGGAGAAGCGTGTGCTGGAGGCGTTTCCTACCTGTGCTCATCCCTCTCACAGCCGTGTTTTCCTTGCAGGTGAAGGTGGCAGTGCAAAGGACCAGGGAAGTTCTGCCTGAGGTTTGCAGCCTCTTGGGTGCCAAAGCTGACCAGCTGTGGGACACGGACGGGGCTGGAATGGCACCCAGCTGTGTGCTGGCTTCTGCAGGACCAGCACCTGGAGTCCATCAAAGCAAACCCACTAAGGCATATTTAACCAAACACTTACTTTCCATTTTATTCAATAATCCCTTTAATACTAAAATGCATTAGATGCTCAAAGCAGAGAAAATTAAATCACATTTAGGTGGAAAACAAAGATCTCATCAGATGAAAAAAACCCAATATGGCAGGTACACCATTTGGAAACAGAATCATAATAATTTAATAAACTGCTTTATCATCTTCATAAAATAGACAGAATGGTGTTTCTTTTTTTTTACTTTTTCCATTTTGTTGTTTACAATGATTCAATCACTGTGAAAATGTACATAACATACATATCAGCATATACAACAATTTATTCTTCATATATTTGGCAATGAAGACACCATGATGAGACCTACCATGCTCAGTCCCGTGGCCGCTGGGCTGCCAGGGGCAGGTGCTGCTGAGAGCCAGTTTGTGAGGGGTATCTGGAGATTCTACCCTGGCTTAGATCAGCTAAACATCAGCTGATGCCGGTGAAGGCTCCATCTCAGTCTCAGCAGAGCTCGCAGCGAGGGCAGCTGGGCTTCTCCCTGGCGGGTACCTCAGCTCACAGGTTGGATCAGAGATTACCCATAGCTGCAAAAGCAGCTGTAGCAACAAGACCATCAATTTTCCCCAATGACAGACAAATGTGTTTCCATTCAAAATTAGGGTGTTTTTTTTTTTTCTCCCCCCCCTCCAAGAATAATTTTAACATATTCATTAGACAGTGTGTTCTTCACAAAAGCAACTCGTTTCCTATTTGGAAAAATAATAAAAAAAAAAAGGAATTCACTTTTGCACAAAGTGTGATCAAAAGGCCACCTCCAGCTCACAGCAAACAGGGAACAGCAACAACCTCAGTAGACAGTGCTTGGGAGGGGGGGGATTTTTCCAGCCATCAATTGTGTCCCCCAACCCTCTGCCATCCCTCCCAGCACAGCCCTGCAGCCTCGAGAGTGGGAAAGGCCACAGGCTCCCAAGGGAGCAGGGAAGAGCTCAGCCCCTGGCCCCCAGCCCCAAAGCTGCTCCAGATGGGGGCCTCATCATGCTCGGGGGAGAATTGTCGGTGCTTGCTGCTCTCCTGGATAAACAGGGGAGCAGAGCAAGTCTGCCTGAAGGAAACCAACAGATCCCAGCGATTTTTCCTAAACCAAATCTGAGGACAGGTTTAAGTTATTAAAAAGTACAATAACTACATCTGGAACCCTTCCAAAAAGCCCTCCTGCCCGCCCTGCAGCTCGGAACATTTTTTGCATGGCCAGTTTCGATGCAAGTAGGAAAAAAACAAGAGACTGTGATTTGCCCAGGAGCCTGAACTCATCTCGAGTGACACAGAGGGACAATGACAGGAGTACCAAAATATTCTAGAGAGGGCCAAGGCAGCAAAGCTGGGGCTGCTCTCTGGGTCTCCCCTTGGCCCCACGCAGCAAGACCGTACCAAGGAAGGGCCCCTTGCTCACATCCCCCGCTGCAACCCGGGTCAGCACAGAAAAATGGTGTTTAAATGATTTTCTTGGAGGCATAAGGGTTTACTGACCTCTTTAATTCCCCCTTTTAATACAGAATTATTTCATATTCTTTCTCAGCTGTGCTTTTATTCAGAGTGGCAAGGAATGTTTCCTCTGGGTAAATTAGAGAAATGTTTATATTTTTTTCTTTTTTTTTTTCCTCTCTTCCTTTTCAGTTAGCATCTATTTTTCATCCAAAACACCAGGCTGGTGGTGGCAGCTCCGCAGGCAGAGGGCAACGCTCGGCAGGAATTAATGGCTGGTGCTTTTCCAGGCAGCTGGGGATGATGATGGGGCACCTGGGGGGCACTCACACTCCCCACCCAATGGGCCATGGGGAAGCTGGGTCCCCTCCTGGCAGAGGGATGGGGTGATGATGGGGCCACATGGAGTCATTGCCCTGTGAAGCCAAAAGCCTCTGACAAACGGGGCATCACAGGCTCTGTCTCTCAGCAAACATATGGGAGAAGTTCCCCCCCTCAAAAAAAATCCTCCCAGAGATGACAAAACCAGGTAACATCAGAATGAACTCAGCTTAACAGCTACAGAACACACAGTTACTCCAACAGCCCTGAGCCAGACCCCCTCCTCTTTGCTCGTGTTATAATAAAACACACATTTTGGGAAAAAAAACCCAGAAATAAATGACAGCAGTAACAGTATACAGGCAGGAAACACAGCAAGAACAGAAACAACATACCCCTGAAAAATGGGCTCAGAATCCAGGAGAGGGGGAAAACCCCCAGTTTGCTTTCTGGAGGGATGCAGGACATCATGTTAAGGTGTGGGATGGGAGCTGAATGAGGTAGTCATCACACCAGTGAGGGAAGCATCACAAATTTCATTAGATAACTGTTTTTTTGTTGATTCTTTCCCAATTCCTGGCCCTATCAAGTGGCAGGGGGAACAGGCTGACTCTGGACCTGTGTCGGACCAGCTGTGGCTTCAGGCAAGATCAACCTGCCCTGAAGAAATAAATTGCTGGAGTTTAATTTTATTTTGAGGATACTAACAACTGGAACTTGTTTTCTTGTTGGTTTTCATTTAAATAAATCAAGTAACAAATACTTTATCATGATACGTAGACCTAGAAAGACTCTTTATCTAGAAACCACTAATTTCAACTTGCTGGTACAGCAAACATTGGCAAGAGCTATATATTTTTCCTTCCATAATCAATTTAAAATTCTAGGAAACATTACTGAGGGTAGGAAAAATCTGTTCAGTGAAGGGTTAATAATAATAGCAATAATAATAATACACTAACTGAAATCCTACCTTACTCATACCTCACTGAGCAATCATCACTGGAAGAGAGCAGAGCTGTGGAATCCCTTCCCTCTCCCTTCTACAAAATGGCTAATTAAGTAGCTCAATTTTCAAATCAATTTTATATGAGTAGATTTGTACCCACACAAAAAAGTCCTTAATTATGAGAAAAAAAATAAAGAATTGCTTTAATTTTTTCTCCATTAAGAAGGCACATTAATTGAATTAGTAGTATTGTTACATATCACCTGTCTGCCCCTAAATTAACATCACTATTGCTCATTCCATACTTATTTATGATGCAGGGATAGAAAGAAATTGGAACAGTCTAAAATCCACACCATGATGTCATACCTACATACACACTCTTGGCGTAATCATGGCTAGGAAACACTGACTTGGAAGTGTGTGTGTCTAATTGAGAAGGTAATTTAGATCTCTTAAAATAATTCCATCTCTTTGACTTGGAAATGACTGGAGGTGAGGGATATCTAAATCTGGGAACAGGAAAAAAAAACAAAATAACCAACTTCTGGGAAAAAACCTTTCCATGCATTGCCTTGAAATTATGCAAAAGAAACGGGTAAGGGGAAAAGTTCAGCACAGTGCATCTGACAATTGCAATCCAGGCAGGATTTTCCCAAAAACGCCTTCCCACAATGCCCTGTCATTTTCCTGCAGTAGCCAGGGGAGGCTGCAGGCAATGGTGGGGGCTGGAAGAAGTGCTTGCTCCACCGGTGCTGCAAACTGCAGGTTCCCCAAAGTTTAAGTAAGATGATTGTGATTTTTTTTTTTATTCCTTTTTTTAAGCCTGAAAGCCTTTTGCCATCACTAGACATACAGTAATTTGCAATATCAAATGCAATAATAGTACAGATAAGTATGTGACAGCAAAAGGATTCATAAATGCAGAGGTGTCCATAGCAAAACACCAACACCTTAAAATACAAACAATCTCGTGCTGGGTGAATTTGAACTGAAACTCACCCAACTGCCACTTTGAACAGTCCCACACAAGAAACAGCCACGACTTTGTCCAGACTACAAAACCGCTGGGGTGGTTACTAAAGATGTCCGAATAAGGAATTTGCTACTCAATTCTCTCCAGGAATGGAAATTTATCTTCATTTTGAGATATAAAAATATATAAATTCCGAGGAGGGGATACTGAGCGCTCCTGAGGACTGGGGGGGGTCTGGCCTCTGCCCCCACCACCTGCCACCTCCTGGCAAAAGCAAAACACTGGCTCCTCCTCTCCGGCTGCACATCCCTGCCGCCTGTCGAGACACGTGGGATTGTCACATTAATGATAGCTTCATTTATAAACAATACATTTAGGGAAAGTTTTTAAATACAGCAATCTGTGAACCATTGGTAAGCGATAAAAACAATCTGTGCTGGGAGTCATGCGGTCCCTCATCCTCATCCTCATCCTCATCCTGCTCTCCCCAAGTGCCGCTCAGAGGACAATGTCCTTTAGTCTCTGGGTGCTGGGCGAGTCTTTTTCCCGGCGTTCCTGCAGGAGTGGGTTGCCCTCCTGCCTGCTGCTCTTGCTGTTCACTCCCCGGGGCTCTGCCTCCGTGGGCCGGGAAGGGCCACTGTTCCCAAAGGGCTCCCGTTCCCAGCTGCCGGCGCAGTGCCCGGCACCGTAGGGCACCGCCGGCTTGCTGGACAAGGGGCTCTTCAGGTGCAGGGGTGAGGTGACGGGGCTGATGGCCTCGCAGCCGTTGCCGGCCTCGCGGACAGCACCGCTCACCTTGGGGCTGCAGGCGGCCCAGTCCACCGTTCTTTTGCCTTTGGGGTTGGCGAGCCGCTCCTCGGCCGGGGACTCTCCGCCCTCCTTGCCGAAGGTGGCGAAGGTCCCTTTTGTGCTGCAGTCTGTGTAAGGCTCCGCGTCCACCGCCCTGGCCTCGATGGACAGGGCGATGACGTTCCTGCCATGCTCGGGGGACTTGGTGCTGCTGGGCAGGGTGCCTCGGGGCATCCAGCACCTGTCCGAGTGGCCCAGAATGCGGCACTCCTCCCGGCAGTGGAACCCCTCGCTCTGCTCTGCAGGGAGAAAACACAAGGCATGGCGAACGGGGGAGCCCAGCCGGGAGTGCCCACAGCCACCAGCTTGCCCGGGCTAGGGGAGACCACACTGAGCCAGGTGCTGTGCTTTGCCCCTCTCCCAAGCAGAGGTAATCCTACCCCAAACAGAAGAGACTGTACCTCAAACAGCCATCCCTTTTAAGTCTCTGCAGACTGGAGTTTAATTTCCAATAAGTTGTGTCTCACCTGTCACCACCAGAACAGAAGTCTGGAGAAGGAGCAACAGCAGCAAATCCATCACAACAGGGCTGTCTATGTGTCAAGCCTTCAGAGCCTGTGGTTCCTGGATTTAGTGACCAGTGCTAAAAGCCACCATGTTTTAAGCTTGATTTGACATGACATTTAAGCTTGACTTTTTGCAGAGAGGGGAAGGAACAGAGGGAGGAAAGAAAAGGGGGAGGAGGGAAGGTTCTTTGTGGTTCTGCTGTATATGTGTGTTTTAACTTGTTGCTTAATCCCCACTGACCTCTCACACAACAGAGGCTTTATAAATCTCCAAGATTGTCCACTCCACTGAAGATTAAATGTGTCATTCCCAGTGCTGGGGCTTTATTCATACAGGAGCAATAAAGATTCCTTCTCTCGACTTGGGGCTGTCGTCCCAACACAACTTTACAGTGCTGAAATATGGACTGGTGGTTTAACCCTTTCCAAGGACCCTCCATGACTAGGTCCAAGGGCTCCCTGGCAAGTGCAAACCCTCGTGCCCGGGGCCTGCGTGCATTCCTGCACTGTCAGTCAATCCCAGAGGACTGCACAGCTTCACCCCCACATCACAGATGGACAAACTGGGGCTCAGGGAAGCAGCCAGGCTCAGCCAAGTGCAAAACTGGAAATCAAATTCAGCAGTTCCAACATGCCCAGCCTTTGCTGAGCATCCAACCGTGGCTCCTGCTGAACACTGCAGGATCCTGGCTGCTTTTCAATCTCAGCTTTTCCTTCATTTGATAAGAGCTCGTAATTGCAGCTGGCCCTCATAAAGCACAACCTTTCCCCACACAAAGACGTGGCTCCTTCCTCCCATAACCTACACACACTTGGAGCAGCGTTAAAGCTCTAATGCCATTAGCCACATGAGTCCACGCTCGGTGGGGGCCGGTTTGATGGATCAAAGGCAGAAAAGGTGCAGACTCAGCCTAGGTTTCCTTCCCGTCCGTCTGCAAACCATTCATTCTGATGCTCTGTACATCTGTGTGCATAGCCTCCGCTCCTCAGACACATTGGTATTTCCACCACATGCAAGCACTAGGATGGCTGATAAAAATTCTCAGCACATAAAACAATGCACCAAAATATGAGCAGCTTAACATTTACAGAGAATAAATTAGTAAAAGGAAGACTTAAAAAAAAAAAAAGAAAAAAAATGAAACAAAACAAACAAACAAACAAAAACACCAAGAAAGGGTTTTTTAAAAAAAAGAGAAAAAGCAAATTAATTGAAAAATATACGGGTAAAACATCAGCTTTTTCTCTACATCAGAGCAGCAACCCAGTAATGTGGAGCACAGGGATGGGTGGAGGGGAGGAGGTCTGGGTTTTGGCAGCTGCCTTTACAGCAGCTTGAGAGAAGGATGCCCTGAGCCCTACACACAGAACATCCAGCACCGAGCTCTAAAAGCCCATGATCTTATACTTTGATTCTGTTAATTTCAAGTACTTGAGCAAAATAGAAAGAAAAAAAGAAAAATTGCCCAGAAAATGTTGCTGTCTCCCTATTTATCCACAGCTTAACTTCAAAAGAGTGCTACAGGCATACAAAGTTGTGTAGTCTGGCTGTGATAGCAGCGGACTTGGTGATAGCTGGAGGGGCTACAGAAATATCTTGGATTCTCATTCCCAATGAGACACTGATTTATTGTGCTGTGTGACCTTGGGCGTGCTGCTGGAGCACACATCACTTCAGCCTAACATGAAAGGCTGGATCTGGGAGTGTGCTGGGCTGGCTGGTTCAGCACAGGAAGGCACAGGGGAGTTGCTTCTCCTCACCTTCCCTGCCCAGCAGCACAGCTCAGCCCCAAATCCACGGGACTGCCATAGCCAAGGCAAACCTCACTCCAGAGGGAGCACAGGCAGGTTTGTCTTGCCTTGACCCATTTATTCCAAACTGGCACATTTTACAGCTAAAAACAATTGGAGGACTTCCCTGATTACTGCAAGTGGATATTCCTCAAAGCCTAGAAAGGCACTTGTGTTTTAAGAGCAGTTCATTAAAGAGCACTGGCCTGGTGCCTCTGTGCCAGGGACATGATCAGCTTTGGACATCATGACGCTTATCTAGAACCTGCAGCAGCTGGAATGCAGGGAGGAAAGGAGCTGAAAAGCATTAAATTTAATTACACAGTTTCAATCCTTTGTATTAGGAAGGGAATGTTAACAAGTCTCAAAGAGGCCAGGCTGACAGGCAGAGGGGCACAAGTCACTATCATCCACAAACCTGAGACAACAGGTAGTTTCATGGCACATTCTGTCACTCTGCTTCTGCGCTCAGCACACATCTCAGCTTTGAGACCATGCCCTGCAGCCAGAGACCATCCTGCTCTCGGGGACAACATGTGTCTAGGCTGCCCAGAGCAGCCCTGACCTGGCAGCAGACACAAGGACCAGCACAGAGCCCCAAGCAGCAGCCTCTTTTCCATGGCAGAATGGGGGTCTTCAGCTACCCACCCATCCATCACTGTCTTGGCCCTGTAGTTGATATAAAATACTATTTTTATGCCTCAAGCAAGGCCTGTTGATAGACAGAAACACCATTCCTCTGCTATCCCAGATCCAAAGGCATGCACAGCAGGGTCTGAGCTCCTCCAGTGGCTGACCCCAGGGCTGATCCCTGCATCCTCCTCCTGCCCCAAGCAGAGGCAGGCAGGGAGCTGCCAGGCAAGCTCCTGGCGCTGCCCTTTGCAGCTCAGTCTGACTCACCCAGCCTTGATGGCACCCAGGAGGGTCATTCACGCTCACATTCACATTACTGTACTGTTCTGTCTTGTTCTTTACCACTTTAACAATCAGAAATAGGACAACAGGAAATTCTTTTACAGCCCTAGACCTGCCCTAGTCAATACAACTGTTACTGTCTGCACTGACAAAATGTTTTTGATGCACAGAGCAAAGCCTAAGTAATAACCACCACACACACATGACATGATGAGTGCCTGGCAGCCAAAACAGGCAGCTCTCCACCCCTGAGCTCGTGACAGGGGCTGAGCAGGCTGAAACTGCTGCCTGACCAGGCCTGGAGAGAGGCAAAGGGAGGGGGATCAATGGAGGGGCAAAGCAGGGTGAGACCCCGCGAGCTCTGGCACTGCTCTGTGTTAGCATGAGCACCTTATCCTGACACGCAGTCCCCAAGGGCCCCAACCCACCAGGCTGGCAAGGACCTGCCAGCTGGCATGGGCTAGGGAACACCATGGCCCCAGGACCCAGAACACCACAGCCCTGGGATGGAGACCACCATGGCCCAGGGTATGACCAGGGCTGCACTTTCTAAGGAGCTGAGGATGCTGCACACACTGAGGGGATAGTTCTGTTGACAGTCAGGCTGTGGGGACACCCATGGGGGCACCCATGTGGCACCCAGATGGCCCAGAGACATGCTGAGCAGCTCGCCCGAGGGCAAGTGCCCTACATGAGTGCTGCTGTACCAGAGATGTGCACGTCCCACTGCAGCAATATCTGTGTTTCAGTCAGACTGCCCTCACCCAGCACAAATCCACAACCTTGTTTCAGAGCACCTTAGGGCAGGGTCCCTTTTGAAATGTTCCCCAGGTACAAAACATCCTGGCAGAAGCCTTTTCATCAAGAGGTGAGCAGTTATCCTGAAGTCAGACTTGGCAGGAAAAAATACATCATTACTAAACATAAGCTCTTGCATAGAAAATATGAAATAATATAAAATCCACAGCCACCTCTGGAATAAATATGTTCCTCAACAAGTAAAGCAAAATCCATGTTAAGCTCCAGATTTCAAATCAGAGCTCTACTTACATCTCAGAAGACCAGCACAAAGGCAACTGCTGTGTTTCTCAGCCAGGCAGCAGCTGTCGAGGACCAGCAGCTGCAGGAAGACCTGCTGGGAGAGAAAAATCCCCCACCCAGCAAAGACCCTCAGCACTTCCCAATCCCACCGTGCAAGCTCTTGGTCAGAAGAGTAGGGACACAGGATGGATGCCCAAAAGCCAGACCCCAGGAGGAGCTGGCAGAGGACACGTGGTAGGCATTGCAGCAAGAGCCTCCAGCTCCACGCAGCACAGGCGCTTCCCTCATTACAGTGGGGGATTAAGGAATGTCCATGGTGTACAAATCCTCCAGTCTCCTGTCCAGCACCCAGGTACCTGTGGCAGAGCAACACGGGGCAGGTGTGTGAGGTGCCCATTCAGCTCTCAGAGCAACTGAATTATCTCCAGTGGAATTGCAGCGCTGGCAAAAGAGACAAAGTTAAATCGTAGCAAGGTTCAAGTGCCTGGGAATGTAATATTCCTGATAAATGGCCAGATGATATGTGTTGTTATACAATCTAAGGTGCAATTTGGGTGATGACAATAGTCCCTGGAGTTTCCATTTCCAAACAGCCACTCAGTTCAATCCAATCCATGCCAGAGCAGCTTTTCCGAGGTGAGTAGGTAGAGCTCATTTTTGCTATTACACGGGGAGCAAGGAAGAGGAGCGGAGTTGCTTCAAAATGAAAAATAAGGGGAGAAAAAGAGTGACTGGAAGAATCCCAGCCTGCTGGGGACATGCACGGGGTGGATGAGCCCCAGCCCAAAGCCCCCAGCCCTGTGGCAGCACCGGTCACAGTGCCCGTACCTGGGAGGTGCCCACACCTGGACAGTGCCCATACCTGGGTGGTGCCCATACATGGGTGATGCCACAGGTCCCCTCATGCAGGAACCTGGCTCTACCTCCACATTTTGGTGTTTCTTCAGCAACTGTATGATTATACTGTAATCATGATGACACTGCTCCTGGGTACAGCAAACAGCATGATCATTAAAAAATTAATTTCAAAATCTTCCTGGAAGCTAATAAATTTTACAGCAGTTTCAATCCTTTCTCATTGCTACAAAGAAAAGCTTAGTTCCAGACAAATTAGAAGTAAATTGATTGCCTTAGGGGAACCTATTCAAATATCACTTTTCCATGTTAGAAATCTCTTCCTGAAACAAGAAGAGGAGAACCAGGGAGACCCAGCATGGGAGCAATGTGGAAAAGCAAATCATTAAATCTCAGTTCATGAAACTGAGAGGCAGCGGGGAAATCAAACTTAAAATAAAATGCAAATGTCTTACTGGGGTGCAGGCCCAACATTTGTGACAGAATTTATGAATAATAAATATGAATAAATAGTAAACATGAAGGGATCAAATACTGTTGTGGATGTTTATTCATGGTTAGCC
>JANPWX010019508.1:0-15759 GCA_024734555.1 Trochalopteron elliotii | reverse complement strand
CAGGCCATTAACAGAAAACACGTTATCAAAAGACCTATTAGCAGAGGACACCTTAACAAAAGACACTCTAACAGAAAAGAGGGAGGGGAGAGTCTGGAGGAATGCTGCTACAGCAATAGGTTTCCACAGTTCATGAAGATGGTGGTAGAACACTCCGTGCACATTCTACACCACAACCCAGGACAGTATACTAAGAGAAGAAAATAAGAAAAGAAAAAAAACCCCACAAATTAATTTCTAAAACTAACCCTTTCTTCCGCTAAAAACTGTTCATTTTCTACAAACAATGTAAAGAGGCAAAACTCAGGACTATGTCAGTACCACTTATAAAACAGTCTTTCATTCAGTTTTTGAGAGAGGTCACTCCTGTGGTTTGGTAACTTTTACACAAAAGCAGCCTGCCCAGGAAAATCTGCATTTGTGAAACTTCCCATATCACATAGCCTTTCCCATAACTGCCTATGGGCCACGGGCTCATAGACTGGGGTGACACTTTTTAAAAATTAGCTGTTTCAAAAAAAACAAAGGATCTTTTTTCAACTCAGGGAACAGATATGGTCTTCTTACTTCTTCACTGGCAGAGGGCTTCTTCTCATCTCTTCAATTTCTCATGGGGGTCATAAAAATCACAGCCGCTAATTTAATATTCACTCAGTTCATCACAGATACCTTTGCTCAAATCCACAAATCAGCTCCTCAATTTATATTGTCCACAATTTAAAAGATTATCCTGTTACTAAAATCCATAGGAGATTTTCAGCCTAGAACTAAGGGCACTCGTCATCTTTACCACTTAAAAGTCACTCTTCTTTCACTGACTTTGAGATCTCTATATTGTCTCTTTACATGTCTTCAGTTTGGCCTTTTCTTTCATCTCCCAGAAGGGTTAGAGTTTTAAAGTCTCAATCTGTGTCAGGAAAGAGTTAAAGCTTGCCCAGGCCTGCGGTGGTCAGGTGATCTCTGCGGGCAGCCGCAAATGTTCCCAAAGCCATGCCGGTGGGGGTGAAGGCTGATGGATACCTTCTCTTCCACCCTTTGATCTGATGGCACGAGTCGCTCGCAGCTGCTCTGTAAGGCTGTCCTAGGGTGACTATGATGCCTGTATCCCCACATCGTCTGTTCTGTGTTCTGTACCTTTAAGACTGGTTCTGAGAGTGAGCAGGGAAAGAAGAAGCGCGCAGTTTGTTTTGAAAAACAGTGCTCACTCCTCTGAATCTGCTCTCGTCCTTGGGACTGTGTGGTTGTTTTTTTTTTCTTCGTCGGATGCACGGAGGGCAGCCAGAGAGAGGTTTTTTTTTCCCTTTGTTAGTCTAGCTAGCTGAGGCAAAGAAGCTTTCCTGGACTGTTTTTTTTCCCTTTTTTTTCTTTGGGACTGTTTAAATCTGCTCTGGACTGAAAAACCCAGAGGAGCACCGGGATCTTGTGCCCATGGCCCACCAGACCGGGACTCGGCATTTTCCAGCACTGAAGCGACTGGGACTGATAAACAGACTCCTGGCACGGACTCTCAGTTTTGCCATCTCTCTTCGGAGCAGCGAGAGGTTTTATTGTTTCATATTATTATTATTGCTATTATTATTATTATTCATTCTTTATGCTTGTGGGCATTTTGTTTGTTAAATAAATAGGTTTTTTTCCACTCTTCTCTGAGGGAGTTCTTTTCCTGGACTGGCTGGGGGGAGGGGCTGTTTGGATTTGCTTTCCAGAGGAACCCCATTCAAAGATTTCCTCCCAAATTTGCCCTAAACCAGGACATACATTAATATTGGTGCCCAAATGTGTGGCTCGAGAGAGTGGAAAAAACTTGTATTGATTATTGAGTGCATTTTGGTTGTTCTTTGTGTGGGGATAGAGTAGCCATGTTGCCGCTTGAATCACAAAAGTCTATTGGAATAGAGTCCTTGCTGTATTTCTGGTCCCTAGTGTCCTGGGTTGACAGTGCCTCCTATCCCAATCGTGCAGCTTTATCTCTATGTACTACACTGTTATGTCTAACAGCTGCCCCCCGCCCCCCGGCGGGGGGTTTTGCCGCGGTGGGGCTACTTGTTCTTTGCTTTTGCTGCTAGCTTGGCTTTTGCTGCTAGCTTTGCTTTACTTTGCTGCTGGCTTTGTTTTTTTGCTTTTGCTTTTGCTTTTTTTTTTCCTTTGCTGGTTTTCGCTGCTTTCATTTTTTTTCTCTTTTTTTTCTCTCCCTTTTTTTCATCCCCCCCCCCGCCCCCAAAGATCATTGGACCGGCTCCAGACCTGACCTGGGAATATCTGGGGGTCCTCGACGCCTGAAAACAGAAGCTCTGCACCCTCCCCTCACAGCAACTGCTTGAGTATTTTTCTTTTCCCTTGTGTTGGGGAGTGTCTTTGTTTATTTGTCAATAAATAAGTTTTTTCCACTTCTCCTCTGAGGAATTCCTTCTCAAACCCAGAGCTAGGGGGGAGAAGGGGTGGTGGAGGTTTGTTTTCTGGAGGGCTCCTTCTGGAGACCTTCCCCTAATTTGTCCTAAACCAGGACAGTATACTTTTGGTGCGTTGGCCAGGAAATGGCCAGAGGAAGTGGAAAAAACTTTAATAATAATATTGGTGGTTCTAATTGTTTTGTGGGTGTATTGGTATGGTTTCTTCCGGATTCATAATGTCATTTGGGGTGGAAGCCTGCCGGTATTTCTGGTTCCTAGGGTTTTTTTAAGTTTTAATACCTCTGTGGTACCTAGGGTTACTTCCTTACCCAGAAATAGCTCTGGTATTGTCGCTAATACGTAGTTCTTTTAGCCATGGGGTACTAACCAGAATACTCATTGGGCTGGGCTTGTTTGTAATGATTTACAGGAGGGTTACAAAAATGCTGGAATCTGTTCCAGAAGTGTTTGGTTCATTGTTATGGGTGTGTACTCAGTTTGTTGGGGGAGAAGCAGGGGAAGGGGTTTCCAGCCTCTGTCCTCCTTCTTCTCCTTTGGATTGCTTACATCTCTATCAGAAAATGTTCAGTCTCCCCTGAGTGTTAAAGAGACCATCTTTCTGGCATTTAATTTAATAAGTTTTTCTATACTGTCCGCAGTTTATATAAAATGAAAGCCGAGATTTCCAAAGGGGCTAATGAGACTTCTGATTTAGGAGTAAAGGCAAGCAGGAGAAATCTTGAGTGGAGTGGGAAATGGGAGGATATGGGCCAAATTTTAAAGGAATTCTCTGATCCTATAGTCTGGGACTTCCCATCTGAACAAATTCAGAACCCAGCTGAGGTGGCAAAGTACCTGAAAGAGAAGTGCCATGGTAATACTAAAGAGAAAAGGATTATTGTAGTGAGCTGGGCCCTGGCATATGTTTATCATACTCTGCTAGATACTGCAGGGCAGCAGATAGAAGAAAGGGAACAGGGAGATAAATTAGTTACTATTCCAGTCACTCAGGCTGCAGCTAATATCCCAGGCTCCAGGCCAGTAGCTGAACTAGACAGTAGGCCTCAACCAATGGCTGTTGCTGCTAATACAAGAGGCGGAAAGTGTAAAAGCAAGACCGATCGCAAGGTGGAGGAGGATGATGATGATCCAGGAGAAGGACCTTCACCAAAATCAGAAGCCACATCGAGGGGTACAGATTCTGGAGCCAATATTGATTCCCTTTCCCTAAAGGACCTTCGAGGCCTAAGAAAAGACTACAGGCGACAACCCGATGAATCTATAATTAGTTGGTTAGTCCGCCTTTGGGATGCTGCAGGGGAGGCTACAATTCTGGATGGCACTGAAGCGAGGCATTTGGGATCTCTGTCACATGATCCTGTCATTGACCAAAGCATGATGAGGGAGGCTAGCCCTCACAGTCTCTGGGAACGGATCCTGGAAGGTGTAGCACAAAGATACCTGTGTGCAGATGACCTCTATCTGCAGCAGACACAGTGGAAGACCATAGAACAGGGGATCCAACGTCTGAGAGAGATGGCTGTAGCAGAGCTCATTTTTTCTGATGACATAACAACTAGGAATCCGGACTTGGTACCATGTACACCTGTAATGTGGAGGAAACTTGTGCGACTTGGGCCACCTGTATACGCTTCTGCTCTAGCAATAATGAAGCGGGATGAGGCATATGAGACTGTGCTCGATATGGCGAAGAAGCTGCGAGCATATGCAGATGCCGTGCATGGCCCAACACATGCCAGAATTGCAGCTGTGGAAACACGTCTACAGAAACTAGAAGACAAGATAGAGGAGAATCACAAGAAACTCAGGGAGGAGATTAGAGAGGACCTCTTCCAAATTTCAGCAGTACAGATCAGAGGTTCTGGTACCCAAGGCAGACGTTCCCCAGATAGGGAGAGAAGTTACACCCCACGAGCTGAGTTGTGGTTCTTCCTGCGTGAGTCTGGAGAAAACATGAGGAGATGGGATGGAAAACCCACTGCTGCTCTGGCACAACGGGTACATGAACTGAAGGAAGGCAAGACCCAGAGAGGAGGTTCCACCAAAAGGGAAGCAGCTCCAATTGCCCGTAGGCGAACAGCCAGATATGATGATGATGACATGTCTGACTCCCTTGAAGGAACCTCTAAGACATATGCCCAAGGAAAGAAGGAAAACCAGGCCTAGAGGGGCCCTGCCTCTAGCCAGGTAGAGGCTAGGGAAAATCGTGTTTTTTGGAATGTGTGGATTCGTTGGCCTGGCACGTCTGAACCACAAGAATATGAGGCCTTGGTCGATAATGGTGCACAGTGCACATTAATTCCATCAACACATGTAGGGGCAGAATCTGTATCTATTGCTGGTGTGACCGGGGGATCACAGGACTATACGTTGGTGGAGGCAGAGGTGAGCCTGACTGGAAATGAGTGGAAGAAACACTTTATTGCAACTGGCCCAGAGGCCCCATGCATTTTGGGCATAGACTACCTTCGGAGTGGGTATTTCAAAGACCCTAAGGGACTCAAATGGGCATTTGGGACAGCAGCTGTAGTGACAGAGGGCATCCAGCAATTGAACACCTTGCCGGGACTGTCCGAGAATCCGTCAACAGTAGGACTTCTGAAGGGGGAAGAGCAACAGGTGCCAATTGCCACCTCAATAGTGCACCGCCGACAGTATAGAACAACTCGAGATGCCGTGATCCCCATTCATAAGATGATCCGTGAGCTGGAGAGTCAAGGGGTGGTCAGCAAAACCCACTCACCCTTCAACAGCCCCATCTGGCCTGTGCGTAAATCTGAAGGAGAATGGAGACTGACTGTGGACTATCGTGCCTTGAATGCAGTGACTCCACCGCTGAGCGCTGCTGTGCCAGACATGTTGGAGCTCCAGTACGAGCTGGAGTCCAAGGCAGCAAGGTGGTATGCCACTATTGACATTGCCAATGCATTTTTTTCCATTCCTCTGGCAGCAGAATGCAGGCCTCAGTTTGCCTTCACATGGAGGGGAGTGCAATGCACATGGAACCGACTGCCCCAGGGGTGGAAGCACAGTCCTACCATCTGCCATGGACTGATCCAGGCTGCACTGGAAAAGGGTGAGGCTCCAGAACACCTACAGTATATTGATGACATCATTGTGTGGGGGAACACAGCAGCAGAAGTGTTTGAGAAAGGAAAGGAAATCATCCAGATCCTCCTGGAAGCCGGTTTCACTATCAAGAAAAGTAAAGTTAAGGGACCAGCCCATGAGATCCAGTTCTTGGGAGTAAAGTGGGAAGATGGACGGCGTCAGATTCCTACTGACATCATCAACAAGATTACAGCAATGTCTCCACCAACCAGCAAGAAGGAGACACAAGCATTCCTAGGCGCCATAGGCTTTTGGAGAATGCATATCCCTGCATACAGTCAGATCGTGAGCCCTCTCTACCTTGGTACCCGTAAGAAGAACGATTTCCACTGGGGCCCCGAACAGCAGCAAGCCTTTGCCCAGATCAAGCAGGAGATCGCTCATGCAATGGCCCTTGGCCCAGTCAGGACAGGACCAGATGTGAAGAACATGCTCTACTCTGCAGCCGGGAGCCATGGTCTGTCCTGGAGCCTTTGGCAGAAAGTGCCTGGGGAGACTCGAGGCCGCCCACTAGGATTTTGGAGTCGAAGCTACAGAGGGGCCGAAGCCAGCTACATGCCAACTGAGAAGGAAATTTTAGCAGCCTATGAAGGAATCCAAGCTTCCTCGGAGGTGATTGGCACAGAAGCACAACTCCTCCTGGCACCCCGACTACCAGTGCTGGGGTGGATGTTCAAAGGAAAGGTCCCCACCACCCACCATGCCACCGATGCCACATGGAGCAAGTGGATTGCTCTAATTACACAGCGCACCCATATGGGTAAATTGAATTGTCCTGGGATTTTGGAAGTGATTACAAATTGGCCTGAAGGTGAAAGTTTTGGTCTCACAGATGAAGAACCAGAACAAGTGACACGGGCTGAAGAAGTTCCACCATATAATCAACTGCCAGCAGAGGAGACACATTATGCTCTTTTCACTGATGGTTCCTGCCTCATTGTAGGGACGAACCGGAAGTGGAAAGCAGCTGTGTGGAGCCCCACACGACAAGTTGCTGAGGCCACTGAAGGAGATGGTGGATCGAGCCAACTTGCAGAACTCAAAGCCATTCAATTGGCCCTGGACATTGCTGAGAGAGAGAAGTGGCCAAAACTCTACCTCTATACTGATTCATGGATGGTAGCCAATGCTCTGTGGGGATGGCTAGAGAGGTGGAAAAAGGCTAATTGGCAGCGTAGAGGAAAACCAATTTGGGCTGCTGAAGAGTGGAGAGACATTGCTACCAGGGTAGGGAGACTACCTGTGAAAGTCCGCCATGTAGATGCTCATATCCCCAAAAGTAGAGCTAATGAGGAGCATCAAAACAATGAGCAGGTAGATCGGGCTGCAAAGATAGAGGTGTCAAAGATAGACTTAGATTGGCAACACAAGGGAGAGCTGTTCCTAGCCCGATGGGCCCACGATGCCTCAGGTCATCAGGGCAGAGACGCCACCTATAAGTGGGCACGAGACCGAGGGGTGGATCTAACCTTGGACAGTATTTCTCAGGTTATCCACGATTGTGAGACCTGTGCTGCCATCAAACAGGCCAAGCGGGTGAAGCCCCTATGGTATGGTGGACGGTGGTCCAAATACAAGTATGGGGAGGCCTGGCAGATTGATTATATCACATTACCCCAGACACGTCAAGGTAAGCGCTACGTGCTCACAATGGTGGAAGCCACCACGGGGTGGCTGGAGACCTACCCTGTTTCTCATGCTACGGCCCCTAACACCATCCTGGGCCTTGAGAAGCAAGTCCTGTGGAGACATGGTACCCCTGAGAGGATTGAGTCAGATACCGGGACTCATTTCAAGAACAGCCTTATCAGCACATGGGCTAGGGAACACGGCATTGAGTGGGTGTACCATATTCCCTACCACGCACCAGCTGCTGGGAAAGTGGAGAGGCACAATGCACTGTTAAAAACCCAGTTGAAAGCGTTGGGTGGGGGATCTTTCAAAAACTGGGAGCAGCATTTGGCAAAGGCCACCTGGTTGGTCAACACCGGAGGTTCCACCAACCGAGCGGGTCCTGCCCAGTCTGAGCTCCTTAATATAGTAGATGGAGATAAAGCCCCAGTGGCCCATGTCAGAGGTTTCTTGGGAAAGACAGTATGGATTAACCCTGCCTCGAGTACAGGCAAACCCATCCGTGCGATTGTCTTTGCTCAGGGACCAGGTTATACATGGTGGATAATGCAGAAAGATGGAATAACACCATGTGTACCTTAGGGAGATCTGAATGTGGGGTGAGACTCCTATGTAAATGTCATTGTTGGATGAATGTTACTACATGGAACAGAAGGAAATGTATAAGTGTCAAAGGTCTGATCAAGTAAGATAGAAGGCAATGTGTAAGTGTTGAAGGTCTGAGAAAGTGAGATGCAAGTTTTTTATTGTATGTTCACGATATGGGATAAGCGCTACGTGCTCACAATGGTGAAAGCCACCACGGGGTGGCTGGAGACCTACCCTGTGCCTCATGCTACAGCCCGTAACACCATTCTAGGCCTTGAAAAGCAGGTTCTTTGGAGGCATGGTACCCCTGAGAGGATTGAGTCAGACAATGGGACTCATTTCAAGAATAGCCTTATCAATACCTGGGCTAGGGAACATGGCATTGAGTGGGTGTACCATATCCCCTACCATGCACCAGCTGCTGGGAAAGTGGAAAGATTCAACGGACCGTTAGAAACCACCTTGAAAGCATTGGGTGGGGGATCTTTCAAGAACTGGGAGCAGCATCTGGCAAAGGCTACCTGGTTAGTTAACACCCGAGGTTCCACCAACAGAGCAGGCCCTGCCCAGTCTGAGCTCCTGCATACAGTAGATGGAGATAAAGTCCCTGTAGTACATGCAAGAGGTTTGTTAGGGAAGACAGTTTGGATCAATTCTGCCTCAAGTACAGACAAACCCATCCGTGTGATTGTCTTTGCTCAGGGACCAGGTTGTACATGGTTGTTAATACAGAAAGATGGAACAACATGATGTGTACCTCAGGAAGATCTGATTGTTGGATGAGGACCATGTGTACATATCACCTTTTGTTGAATGCCACTTCCATTGTCTGTATATAGCTGTATATTGTTTTTATATAGATATATGCATGCATAATGTGTGTTTGTAGAGTTAGAATTCAATTAGTTTTGATAAGTTGACGATATGGTGATAAGGGGTGGAATGTCCTAGGGTGACTATGATGCCTGTATCCCCACATTGTCTGTTCTGTGTTCTGTACCTTTAAGACTGGTTCAGAGAGTGAGCAGGGAAAGAAGAAGTGCGCAGTCTGTTTTGGAAAACAGTGTTCACTCCTCTGAATCTGCTCTCGTCCTTGGGACTGTGTGGTTTGTTTTTTTTCTTCGTCGGATGCATGGAGGGCAGCCAGAGAGAGGTTTTTTTTTCCCTTTGTTAGTCTAGCTAGCTGAGGCAAAGAAGCTTTCCGGGACTGTTTTTTTTCCCTTTTTTTTCTTTGGGACTGTTTAAATCTGCTCTGGACTGAAAAACCCAGAGGACCACCGGGATCTTGTGCCCGTGGCCCACCAGGCCGGGACTCAGCATTTTCCAGCACCGAAGCGACTGGGACTGATAAACCGACTCCTGGCACGGACTCTCAGTTTTGCCATCTCTCTTCGGAGTGGCGAGAGGTTTTATTGTTTCATATTATTATTATTGTTGTTCTTGTTGTTGTTGTTGTTGTTGTTATTATTATTATTATTATTATTATTATTATTAGTCATTCTTTATGCTTGTGGGCATTTTGTTTGTTAAATAAATAGGGTTTTTTCCACTCTTCTCTGAGGGAGTTCTTTCCCCGGACCGGCTGGGGGGAGGTGCTGTTTGGATTTGCTTTCCAGAGGAACCCCATTCAAAGATTTCCTCCCAAATTTGCCGTAAACCAGGACAAAGGCCCAGCGTAGGGTGGGGGGATCTCATCCTCCCCCCACGCCAGGGGTGCCAGCAGCCGGGGGTGCCCAGGGCACGGCCCTGCCACAGCCCAGCCCTGATTTCTGCCAAGGCCCCAGACACGCTGCCAGCCCTGCCCTGCCGAACTGCAGCCCTGCCTCCTCTGCGGGCAGCGGCTCCCGGATGCCCAGCCGGGCCCCGGCCACCTTGGCTCTCCTCAGCTGCCCACGTGTTACCTGCTCGCTGGATGGGGGAGAAAGAGGAAGTCTGCAACCCAGCTTCAGTATTGCCAAAAGTCGCCTTTTGTTTTCTGAGTGGTCACAACTGCATGTCAGTCCAAAACATGCCCCCCCATAGGTCCCTGTCCTTTCTATAGAATTCTGAGGTCCTAGCAGGGATATACTGTTTCAACCCATGACAACCAGCCATGCAGCCACATTCCAATGGCAGCAATAAATCAAATTATTACTCTCTCCTATTCAAAATCAGGCATTGGTCAGAAAATGGCAATTCAACGATTCTGATAAAAATCCAACAAAACAGAAATTACAGTTGGGGGAGACAAGAAGCAATTCCTGCATGTCTGTACTGGGCCAACTCCTGGCCCAGCGCCTGTTAGAGCACATCCCTGCCCTCTCCTCAGGGGGCTCATAGTTAATGTCTTACTTCAAGCAGCACTTCCCTTGGCCAGGACAAAACAGAACTGCTCATCCTGATCCTGTTCTTGCAGGGATGTGAAGGAGGCTGCCTGCCCCCTCCTCCTGCCACCCACCCAGCACGGGTCCCCCTTCCCTGTGAGGTTTCTGGTGGCTTCACACAAGTGAGAAATAAAGGAGCTGAGGTTATAAACGCTAATACATAATGTAATAAATATGTTGGTAAATTCGTGTAATAAAATATGGAAAACATAGTAGATGTAGTAAATGATAGAATGTATTAGAAATGTTATACTTTGTAGCTTTGTAAATACAAGAGTAAGTCCTGGTTCCCGGAATAGAAGAGGTGTTTCCAAATACCAGGACATACTTTGCACACTGTGAAGTGACAGATCAACACCCCGATTTGCACGAGAAAGAAGACCAGCTCACCAGGATGTGGCTCTTTGATGAAATCAGACTCTGTGCACCTGGATCATCATGGACCATGGAAACATCAATAGTCATCTCAAGGGTGGAGCCCGGGTTTGAAGAAATCAGCATCCCAAAAGAAGATTCCAGGAAAATCCTTTCAGACGTGTCCCAGTGCCGGGAAATCTGTTTAGGATTCATCACCGGCTAAAAAGACTGTGTTTGAATGTGAAGACACAATACCCCCGCCGCCGCCAGGCACAAAATACAGTATAAAACTCAGACTCAAACCCCAGAAAAGTGTGGAACAGGACAGGATTGCATCCTTGCTGTCAGTTGTCTGTTTCACCCAACATTCGAATGTTGTTTCGTGGATGTCCCAGATAGATTTTTAAAATGGAAAAATAAAATTTGTTCTTTTTATCCGTTTGGCTAATATTCATTTATAACAGATTGGTGCCGTGACTCGGATACAATCCCAGTGCCGCGGGAACCCCTTTGTGCAGGATACGCCCCACTGATTTTTTGCAGTAGCCCGGCAGAGTGCGAGACCCCGTAGCGCTGATTGTATCTCGAACAAATTTAGGCCAAAGCCACACAATAAAAAGAGAGGCCTCGGATCCAAAATCAGAACTCAGGGAAGACCTGGGGAGGTCTTCAGGAAACCGCGGAAATTTTTTTTTTCAATCATAAAACTCTATGGGCACAAAGAAAACCACGCAAGAAAAGGAGCTGTAAGTATTGCTGGTTGAGTGGGTGTGATTAGGCGAGTGAATGAGATGTGATTTTATCATGACACAAGTGAGAGCCTGAAAACCGCGTTTCCATCCTCCCGCGAGGGAATTGGCCGGTCGACGGGGAAGCAATTAGGGATAAAACTCATTTTTCTCATAAAGCCAAAACACAGGGAGGTTTTGGGGACCAATCACAGGATGCTAAAAGGGGAAGGAGACGTTCCTCAGAGTTCGGGAACTGGTAAACCTTTTTAGCTCAGGGCTATGTAAAAGCCCTCGGAGAAATTCCAAGAGGGAAAAGTTCATCGCCGGACAAAAAGACCCTCAGCTCAGCTTGCTGGAAGGGTAAGTAATCCAGTAAAAACACAAGCCCACTTGGGGAAGGGGTGAGGGAAAACCCCTAGGTCTCAGTTTGGAAAGACAAAGGAGGTCCTTCACTGGAAATCTAAAGAGGTAAGTAAGTATGGGGCAGAGAAAGAACAAACCCCGCAAGGAGAGTCAGGAAAAACACACTTGGGGGGAGGAGAGTAGTGCACTCGAATTTCCCCTGGATAGCCTGTTGGGATGGATGTTGGAACACTGGGAAGACTGTTCAAAAAGAAAGGGAAAATCTAAGGAGAAAATGATACATTATTGCATGGAGGTTTGGGGAGGGCAAGAGATAAGGAGTCATGTGATTTGGCCTGTGTTCAGCACTTTTGAAAAATGGACCTGCAGAGCCTTAGGTGAATATGTGAGTAACAAGGAATCGCAGGACCATGAGGAGAAAGAGTATGCAAAGTTCTGGGAAAAACCTAGGACTGGGTTGTTCACAATAAAAACTAAAAAGGGAACGGAGGCTCGGAGGGAGGAGTGGGACCCACTTGATAATCTCCCTCCCCCATACCTAGTGCCTGTGCCACCGCCCGCGCAGGCTCAAGTTTCCCCATCCCCACCGCAGGGATCCATGAATCAGGTAGCACAAGTGGTCGGACCTCCATCAGGGGCGCCAGGCAACATGTTAATCCCGACTCCCGCCTCTCTCCCACTTCTGGGTACACAGGGGACTCTCCAACTCCAACCCCCTCTTCTACCCTTGCCTCCTGAGAAGTCGCCTGCCCAGGTGTCCCTTCCCATCTCTCCTCCAATGCTATCTCAAACTGCAACACTTTCCGCACAACCCACGGGGGTGAGACCTTCTCAGATCCCGGAACTACAACTCCCACAAGCCTCCTCGCACTCTCCGTCCCTGGCCCCTACACCCCCTCCAGAGATCCCTCCTCCCCAAGCGCAAAACCCGATCCCTCCCTTGCTTTTCCCTCCACCTCCATTGGCCTCGCAGTCGGCAGGAGCAAAGAATAAAATCATGAACAGCTCACCTCCGGCAAGCCAGACTCGTCGCAGGGTGAGACGGATGAATGAGGATGAAACTGAGATTGAGGAGGACAGGCACAATCTTCTCCCCTTGAGGGAGGTGCCCACAGCACCAGGAGTTATCGGATTTGTTAATGTACCGATAAACACGGGAGATGTGAGAGCATTCAAGAAAGAAATGGGGCGGTTGATGGATGATCCCTTTGGGATGGCAGACCGGCTAGATGAATTCCTGGGAACTAGTATCTACACTTATGAGGACCTTACCTCAATTTTAAGATCATTATTCAATAACAAGGAAAGGGAAATGATAAGACAAGCAGGTATAGGGGATTGGGAGCCCCGCAACCCCCAGGGAACCCTGGGGGAACAAAAATGGCCAAACCAAAATCCAAGTTGGAATGTCCAAACAGAGGAGGGGAGGCGAAATATGATGGACCTTAGAAACATAGTAATCCAGGGTATACGGGAGGCGGTGCCAAGGGGTCAGAATATCAGCAGGGTATTTGGAGAATGCCAAGGGAAGGACGAGACAACCTCGGAGCGGTTGGACCTTCTTCGGAAAAGTTTACAGGTATACTCTGGAACAGACCCCAATTCCCCCAATGGAGAAGTGTTGTTAAAAACTCAATTTGTGGCAAAATCATGGGAGGACATTCAAAGGAAATTGGAGAAAATAGATAATTGGCAGGAGAAAAGTTTACAGGAATTATTAAGGGAAGCTCAGAAGGTATACATGAGGAGGGACGAGGAAAAACTGAAATTGCAAGCGAAGGTATTGGTTGCAGCAGTAAAGGAGGTTCAAAAGCATGAACGCTCCCTGGACACAACAAAAACAACACAGAGGAAACAGCCGGTCCCTCCCAACAGGAACGCGGAATCCCAGAGGGAAATCCCTGAATGTTACTATTGCAAGAAGAAGGGTCACCTGAAAAGGGATTGTAGAAAAAGGATGAAGGATGAAAAAATTTTTCAAGAGGACTAGGGGTGTCGGGGGCTGTTGCAGGGTTGCCTGAGATAAAGAGAAGTTGGAGTATATAGAGAACGCAGGTCGAGCCAATGTGGTTAACAACGACGTTCTGCTTTATTTCGGCTAAGATGGCTGCTTATATACATTTCTATATAGTTTACAATTACAGTGGCTTTTCATTGGCATACAGCAGAGAGAAGTATGAAAACACACTTTATTTTACTTACTCTTAAGGTGGCTATCACGTGCTTACTAACAATTCTATTCAGTGACCTTCACAGCCTTATTATCTTTCCCTGACACCTTAACTACTAATTTCTGACTGCTCCACACTTGGCTAAGAATTTCTAGCTGCGTCACAGGCTTCAAGGCCTCACTCAGGCCTTTGTGAAGGCCTCAGCTCAGGTAGTTCAAGGCCTAGGTAGACATCATGTCCACCTTCCCTGAGGAATTCTTCAACAGGGGGCTTTTCATTTTGGGGACAAGAATATCTAATGAGCCCTTGATAAAGTTGAAGGTAGGTCCCCACAAACAAGTAATAACTTTTTTGGTGGACACTGGGGCGGAAAGAAGCACAGTGCAGAAATTACCATTGGGGTGCCTCAAAAGTCTGGAGAAGATAGTCATAGGCGTGAAAGGGGACCCATTCAAAGTGCCTGTCATAAAAGATGTGGAAATTGAATCTGAAAATAAAATATGTTTGGGAAATTTACTATTGGTAGAAGAAGCAGATTACAATTTGTTAGGAAGGGATATGATTATAGCTTTAGGAGTGAACTTAATTGTAAAGGACTCACAATTAATGGTAAGTTTGTATAAACTAACTGAAGCAGATGAGGGAAAAATTGATCCCAGGGTTCGGTATTCCCAAAGGGAGGTGGGGAGGCTGGAAATCGAATCTATTTCAATCGAAATAGATAGACCAGAGGATCCAATTAGAATAAAACAATACCCTATTTCCATGGAAGGGAGGAGGGGGTTGAAACAGGTCATAGCCGACCTAGTAAAAAAGGGAACCTTAGAACCCTGCATGTCAAGGCATAACACCCCCATTCTGGCAGTCAGGAAAACAGACGGGAGCTACAGGTTGGTACAAGACCTCAGAGCAGTGAATGAAAGAACAAAAACCTGTTTTCGTGTGGTTGCCAATCCTTACACCCTCCTGAATAGGGTCTCCACGGAGGATGTGTGGTACAGTGTAATAGACTGAAAGGACGCCTTCTGAGCATGCCCCGTGGCTGAAGGAAGCCGGGACTTCTTTGCTTTTCAGTGGGAAGATCCCGAGACAAATAGGAAGCAGCAACTTACATGGACTTCTTTACCGCAAGGATTTGTCGACTCGCCGAACCTATTTGGCCAAGCCCTTGAACAATTGCTAAGCCAATTTGTGCCAGTGGAGGGGACTAAATTGCTACAGTATGTTGATGATTTGTTAGTGGCTGGTCAAAAAGAGGAGGATGCGAGGGAATGTACCATTGCTTTGTTGAACTTTCTAGCGGACAGAGGGCTCAAAGTCTCGAAGTCTAAATTGCAATTCGCCGAATCAGAGGTAAAGTACTTGGGACATTGGATATCAAAAGGGAAAAAGAAATGGGATCCTGAGAGAGGGGCAGGAATTATAGCCTTACCCTCTCCCCGGACCAAAAGGGAAATCAGGCAATTGCTGGGGCTGTTGGGATATTGTAGACAATGGATTGAGGAATATAGTAACAAGGTAAAATTTTTGTATGAAAGACTTAACACAGACAGATTGAAATGGACCGAACAAGATGAGATGGGATTTAAAGAACTAAAAGAGGCTCTGATGCCAGCCCCCGTACTGAGCCTGCCAGATGTGAGGAAACAGTTTCAGTTGTTTGTAGATGTTCATAACCATACTGCTCAAGGTGTGCTAACTCAGGTCTGGGCAGGAGCCGAGAAACCGGTAGGATATGTTTCAAAACTTCTGGATCTGGTAAGCAGGGGGTGGCCTACTTGTTTGCAAGCTATTGTTGCTGTTGCCGTGCTAGTGGAGGAGGCAAAGAAAGTAACTTTCGGGGCCCCTCTAGTGGTTTACACCCCATACAATATAAGGAGCATACTACAGCAGAAAGCAGACAAGTGGCTCACCGATGCCAGGCTTCTGAAGTATGAAGCTATCCTAGTTCACTCACATGACTTAGAACTTAGAACCACCACCGCCCAAATCTGGCCTTATTTTTGTTTGCAACTCCACTACTTCTGCACAA
>JANPWX010019507.1:138981-184668 GCA_024734555.1 Trochalopteron elliotii | reverse complement strand
CGGCCGCTTCCCAAAGCCGCGGCGGCGGGAGCGACGCCTCAGGCGAACGGGGAGCGGGGCCGGACTGAGGGGCATTTAAGGGGCCAAGAGGAGCTCAGGCTGGGCCTGGTCACAGACGGAGCTGCTCTGTACCTATGCTCACGTTTATTTGCTGCTGTTGCATCCTGCCACTGTGGGAGGGAGAAGCTGAGTCTGGTGATGGGGCTTTTTATTAGTGTCCACAGGCATTTCAGGGGAAAAAGGGCGAGGACCCCAGGTTGTGCTGGACTCTGACTCTTCCCTCTCCCTCTTCCTTTTCTGGCTGCTGATCCATTGGTTTTAGTTGACTTAATAAAGTATTTTGCGTAGAAATCGCCGTGCATGCCTTTTCATGTGAAGGATAAATCCCTCACATGGGGAGCCTGAAGATTTAACAGCATTGAGGAAACAAATGCCAGACCAGAATAAATCATAAACGAGTTGCAAAACTTCTTCCAAGTTTCTCTCCAACCAATCTTACGTGGAAGTCCATGGTTTTCCTGCTTCCTTCTAGAAAAATGAAATTACTCCTCAGCTGTGGAGTGATCCCAGCCCAGTCCGAGTACCTGAGGAAAAAACATCTGCTCCCTGTGTGCCAGGAAGAGTTTTCTAGGTGAAAGAACTGAGAAAGACTTGCATTTTTTTCCCCTGGACTAAGAACACAGGCAGACACTACTTATCAGGACACACTGCACTCTCTTCTCCAAACACAATTCTGAGCTCCTTTGCAAACTGCCTCTGCCATGTGGTTTTCTCCAGGAGAAATTAAGAAATTTCTCCTGGCAGTGTGGAGATTATGTTATCACAAATGAAAGGAAGTAAAGAAGAAATATTCCCAGTAAGAGCCTTTTGAGTCCTTCTGGGCTGAATTTGGGACATTCATTCCCTGCAGTGCAAATGCAGAACAACCTCCAACACAAAGCAAAGATGTCAAGTGAGGTCTGAAAGCACCAGTTTGACAAACCTCGTTGTCATTCTTTTTTTCAGTGACTTTTGCAATCAAACTCTAAAGCTGACAAACCACGACTGTCCCCAGTGCTCCATCCAGCCACTCTGGAGGAAAACAATATTCCCAGCCAAATTGACAATGGACAGGTGGCAGGGGTCTCCTCTTCAGAAGCTCCTGGGCCGATCTGAAACTACAATGACATATTACACATAGTAGAAGAAACTCCATTTAATTTTATTTTATATATATTTAAGCAGAACCTAGGGAGAAGCGCTATAGAAGTGGCATCCACCTATTTGCTACCACAGTAGAGATGGTGACTGTGTAATTCCTACACCACCTCTCAGCATCCAAACTTCAGCTCTAGGCTGTCCAGGAGAGGAGCCAGATCTCTCCAATGGAAAGGATTTCTCACTTATTGAGTATGGAAATGGCTGAAGGTGGAACCTAATGAAAAAAGGAATTCACAAGAAAGATCTAAGGCAAAACAGTTCTCGCCTTTGTCAAGTCCCATTAAAACCTGTAAATGTTTGCCTGTCTTCGTGTGCATTCACAAGCGAAGAGAAATCCAAACACTAGAGATCACTATCAGGAGCAGAAAGGAAACCAAGGTACTGGTCTTCATTATGACACATAAGGTTAGTGCACCAGGTACAAAGAAACAAAGTATTTATTGTTAAAAGGTCTTCTAGGAATCACTCGGCATCATACAATGGATACAGTGGCTACAGAGTAGAGGGAGTCTCTCTCCCTTCCCCCTATTCTTTATACACGTATTTGCTCACTCTCACAAACCCACTGTTGAAATTTTTAAATGGAGTTCCTCTCTTCAGTGAGTTTGGAAAAGATGCCAGATAACAAAGGATCTGGCAGAACAGATACATCCTATTAAACAACAGAGCAGTTACACAAAGGAGATCGCTTTCTTTAGGAAAAGAGAGCCTTCTTTCCCTCCTTATCTCTTTACATTGCCATAAAAGAGTTCTCCACACAAAACCAGACTAACAACCCCCAAATACCTGATTAGCATTTAGGCAAAATTAGGAGCCCTAGGATATGCACCAGTATCGATTTATACACTAATATTTTCACTTGGCTTCCACAGGATAAGTGCTAAACAATGTGATGTAAAAAACCTGCCAGCCGAGATGTCTGCATTACAGCTACCAACCCTGCTATGTCGAACAATCCCGGCCGGTGACAGTGAAAAAGCTTTGACAGTGTGTCTCAAAGTTATTTCCAAAGCTCGGTTCTGTCCTTGGCCCCCCCTTCCCAGGCTACACACCGAGACCGTCTCTCCCACGTGCTCTGTGTGCCCGCAAACACGCGCACACAGAATGCACAGACTCTCATGGGCTGCGCTATTTCCAACAGTACTTTGCACATTATCCTGTGCTGTGTCTTACTGGTGCTTCAGTGGCACTCTGCTTCGTTTTTTCATTTTCTTTCCCACTGTTATATTGTTCTCTTTATTCCACAACTGAACATTTGCCTCCCCTTCAATCTCTAAGAAATATTTGATCTGATTCCTGCCTCACAGCCAACAACCCAGAAGACTAAAAAAAAAAAACTGTTTCTAACCTGCCACGTCAAAACTTCTGCTCCAAGATACATTTCCCTCCTACTGGTACTCCAGAATTCTGTTGAACCCTTTCCTAGTTTGATGCTGTATTTTCTAACAATCTATATTATCATCTATACATGAACTACTTCTATGCACAGAATGTTTTTTTGCAGTATGCATCGATTTGAATTGTACTGTGGCAACTGAAGATCCCAAAACATCCTCTTGTAATCTTTTATACACACAAAAAGACAACCATCCCGAACTTAAAATAAATTCCTCATTCAGAGTCTGCCATAGTTACCTGCCTGTTCAGTGCCACTACCGTTCATTTTCAATGCTGAAGCAACACTTGGTCTAGGCTGCTTCCAGTATCGCTCCATTATTTCTCTTCAAATAAATTTTTTCTTTGTTTTGCAAACAAGCAAGCTCTTAGCTTGCTTGTGCCTATGGAACAAAGGATAAAATTTTTCTCTGTCTTCAGTAAAAGACCCAAACAACTCCTGAACACCAGAAAAAGGCATCAGAATCTCAAACCCCCATTTAATCAAAGGAAAGACACCTGACAGCTATTCCTATGACTCACTGGTAGTGAGCAGTCTTTTTTTATAGACAGTGAAATGTAAGAATTTAGATTCTGGACTGCTATCTCCAGTGCCATCTATAGTGGCTGATTCATGCACACACCCGTTTCAGTGTAACATTGCTGCTCGACAGAGCTCCAGCTTTCAGTGATGCAGTTGTGAACACTGGCACCAACACCACATTAGTTTTTGCTCTGAAAGAGACTTGGAACCAGGTCCATCCAATTAACTCTGCAGAGGCTCTAAAAGCAGACTGGACTCCAGTATGTTGTCAGCTGTGGCAAATTGACTGGTATTGCTCTCAAATATCTGCCACTTCAGCGGGAAGGCTCTCAAACCCCAAAATTCCCTGGCAGACATTCTGCAGACATCTATCTCAATCCCATGCCCTTCTCATATCCTTGCCTACTTTTCTCTGCCTTTCTTATGCCTGCAGACTGAGCATAGCCCCTGAATACAGCTGCCCTGTTTGCCTCATACAGACGAGAATTTTATACACTGAGCAGCATGCACACAACAGGCACAGCAGCATAACAAACATGGAAGCACAGTAGATGACCACTGTTTTTTCCTCGTAATGCTTGCTGGTAGTCCAATTAGCGGAGTTCTAAATTAAGTAACATTTTAAGTCAATCACTGTGGCAGCCTCACAGCCCCTCAGTATAACCCATTTAAGACTGCAGGATTTCACATTTTACTGTATAAAGAGGTTTTAACATGAAGGGAAAAATTCCAAATCAAGCCAGTCCCAGTAAAAGGCCTCAGACAATGAGATACTGCCACACTTCTCACACCACCAGATTTTGTGTGAGAGTACTGCCATCACGTAAATTCAATCAAGAGTAAATTTTCCAAGACATCTCTGAACACAACGGATGGACTACAAACTATGGCACTATTAAAGATATTAAATAAAGGGGTAAAGAGAAGACTACCTTTTCTGTGACTGAACAGAAGAAATTTTTAAGTTAAACTAAGAGAGAAATTGGCAAAGACTGCAGAAAACACAACACTAGAGAAAAAAATGCATTTATTCAGAAGAGCTGCCTTCCTTTCATACCACATGTGAATTTGACTCTCTTTCCAAGGAAGTGAAAGAAAGGAGGTGAAAAGGAGTAACCTAGAAGAAGATTTTGAGTGCCACATCAAATGGACAGTTATACTTTGGCAGCTGCTTTTTGGACTAGAAATCATGTTGGGCCTTTAATTACAACTCATTTGTGCACTACAAAAAATGAGGAGGGGAAGGATTTAAGGAAGATGTCCCTGCTTCCAAGTAATTATTCTATAAATTCCCACTGTCTGAATTTGTCGTACATTTACAAAGATGATTTCCAAGGGATATGTTCTCTGTGCTATTTAAGGCTGATAGTGCTTTATAACTCAGCAGCATCCAAAATAACCAGCACATATCATGTATGGGAGAGCTAAATAATTCATAGTAAGAGGCAGTTCACCTGTGATCAAAATGTGAGACCAATCCAGGGACTCTGTCAACATCTTGAAGGAAAGAAAAAACTATCATGTGCCATGAAGTTAAGCTTCTTGGATTCTACACCAAGAATTACAAAGTTCTTTTCAGTGATGAACCCTACAAGCACACAGAGAAACACTTAAATTATCTGGTATTTTACATATATACTTTTTGTTAATATCTGCTGCATTAAAGGCAGGCATCAGCAAAGCACCATTGTGTTATTTTTGTTTTCTCTGAATGCCTCATTTGTTGCCAATACCACTGATATTAGGGATGCATAAGAAGCTTTTATCCCAGGGATGATTCTCTTTCTCTCGGTACAGTGTAGGATCATACCCATCTAGTGACATGCGATTCAAATCTACCTTTCACTGCTGGGACAAGGGGAAGAGAAATTATTTGCATCTGCAGAAGAGATGGCCTGACTATATGTCTTTCTTCCAGATGGGCTCTGCATTCCAGGATACAAACGCTCCTACTTTGTTCTTTCAGATGGCAGGATAGATTCTTGCATTGGTCCAGCTGAAATAAACTCTCTTCAGGAATATAAAGCATTCCACAGCTATAAGAAAGACTATCATGTCTAATTCTAGATAAGTTACTGTGTGAGACTCTTGGGTACCCAGAGGGTAAGAACTGCCTTTATTTCTCTAAATCTGTGGTCTACTAGAACACCTATCTCAACCTCCCCCATCGGTGCCACCCATGATTCTAAGCATAGCCCATTAGGATTTGCTGTGTAGTGTCTAACTTTCCACTAAAACCTAACAATGTGCGTTGATGAGTGAACCTTTAGTCTTCTTTCACACTGATACTTGTATGGTGCTGTCTCTGGCTTGGAATGGTTTGAGACACCCGTCCTGGGCAAGATTTTCAAGGGTCACTCTAAAGCTGGTGTTCTGACTGGTGTGTTGATGGCACATTCTCATCCAGTCAGGAAGCAGGTCCATGTGTAACAGTGAGCTAAGTAACACTGAGAAGTCCACTGGTTTGGTGGTCATGATGCCAATGGAACCTCGTGAGCACTATTTATGTGTTACGCACTCCCAAAGATTGTTCCAATTCCTGTCGGCGCTGCTGGATCTGAAAGAAAAAGACACACTGTTACAGTTTAGCAGATTAAATTGCTCAATGGCAGGAAATGCATTTAGAAGTCAACAGTGTGGATATTTCTTTCATACCTTGCAGTAGAAATATCTGCTCACAGCTTCTTGAGACCATGGCTCGTGATAAAATTCAGCTCTGCGTTCTTCCTCTGGGTTTCCAACCACATCAGTCATCACCTGTGACACAAATAAAACCATTTCTCACCATAGCTCTTCTACTACATAGAGAAACTTTCAGATTTACCCAGAGTGAAAATTTATCTACATTACAGATAAAAATGGTCAGAACTGTTCTCAAAGCCCAAAGCAGATGGACAAAGTGTGCTTACTGCCAAAACGGAATCACAGAATTATCAAATGGTTTGTGTTGGAAGGGACCTTTAAGATCATTCCACCACCTGCCATGAGCAGGGACACCTTCCCCTAGATCAGGTGCTCCAAGCCCTGTCCAATCTGCTTCCAGGGATAGGCCAGCAGAGGGTTGGAACCATTCTACAAAAAACAGAATTCTGATGACTATGTGTCCAGCATCACAGAATCACTGGTAAATACAGTTATTGGTATATTTTGCGAAGCAGTGTTGTGGAATCACAACTCTGATGCCAGCAGGGCAGAACATTAATAGAAAAGGCTCTTATGGGACTAGTTGTCTGTCAGGGAAAACTCTGAACAACTATTCCATGTATGTAGCTAGAGAAGCTCTACAACACCTTTGTTTGTAAGTTCCTCAAGTCAAAGTCTGATTTAAACATGCTTTCAGATGCCTGTCCCCTTTGAATGCAATATAAATAATAAAACCCATAATCTTAACAGTAGATTTTTAGAAGACTATTCAGTTAACAATGGGCATTTATATAAGAAAGACACAGTCATTTTATTAAAATAATTTCATGGATTCAATAATACAACTGATTTTGAGGCATGTTAGCTAAAGACAGAAAATGGGAAACTTAATGAGAAACAAATTATTAATTTTTGCTGGCAAACAACTGAACTTCTTTACATTCTATTTCTTGCATATCTCAAAGATAACCTCAAGGACAGCTGATAAGATTAAATTATGAACCAACATCCAAATTGTGTTCTCATACTATAGGATGCGTCTGCTGAGTTTTACACAGCTTTGAATTTACAGACTACATCGACAAAACCCTGCATTTTGAACTTCCTATCTGGCCACAAATTGACCTACCACTCCCATGAAACACCACTGTTCCACTGGAAGTGGAATACAACCTAAACTACCTTTCCTGCATACTGTCTACTCTAAGATTGCAGTAGTCCACTCATTGTCTGTCTTCCAACAATTATCCATCCTAGATGTTTGGCTATACACTCTGTGTACATTTAGATAAAATGCTTCCATTCTGGTTCCACTATTCAATCTTTTTCAAACCTTAGCTCACCTTAAGATCCCTACTTTGGGACCGGAGAAGGTCTTGGATGTATCCTTTGGGATCCTTGGAGAAACTCAGCATAAAATCACGTTGTATTTTTAGCTGATTTATGGACTCAATTGTCTCATGAATCTGACAGAAAAAAACCAAAGCGGATATTCTTTAATTTCTCCCATGCTCCAGTGACCATCAGGTCAGCTCTGTTACTATCTTTGTACTCCTTTGTGTGTAGTACACACAAAGGTGACAATTCTACACCAGAGACTTGTGCAGCCCTTCCTAGGGCTTTCTCAATTCAAAAAGCAGCAACTTAACTGCAATCCTGCCACTACATTTTGGTTTCACTTGTACTTCTGCAATACACGTATGTATAGGATTGTCCTTCGCTTCCTGCACTGAACTCCTGCATGGCATGCAGAACTAAGCTGTCACTGCAGAATGTAATCATCTCCTGTGTAGAATCACTCTGCCTGCCAAGACTGGGATCTTTCAGGAAAGGTGCTATGTAAATATGCAGTTAAGCAGTGCCCAGTGCAAGAAAGCAGTTATTCCCCTGGTTACCATCATCACCACATCTTCAATATCCTACTGCAATCCTTAAAAACTCTAGCAGTTTCCTGATCAAGTCCATGTCAAATGAATAGCCATGACTTCTAGACTTTTTCTTAAGAGAAAGCCTGTAAAAGTCACAATGGCTGCAGAAAGAAGAGCATGAACAATGAGAAATCATGAGTATGGCAGGTTTATAGAAAATGAATCATATCTTTATATATATTATGGCAGAAATATTAACTAGCAGGGAAGAATGAAGACTGAAGAGGAGTCAAGGTCCTTTAATGGATAATACCATCAAGTATGAACAGGAGGAGGACAGTTTATGAATCATTTGCACATAAGACACACACAAAAGCAAAGTTTTGTAACCCTGTTCCTCTAACATTCTAGTCTGAAATAGTAAACCTATCTTGTTTAGTTTCATGTATTCATCTCTTTTGCCAAAACAGCTAAGGTGACCAAGCAAGTGGAAGAAAATAATCATCCCCTGATCCGGTTATGCCATCAAGGCCACTAGTGTAGGTACTACATGGTACGTTAAGAGAAGAGAGCTGCAGTCAACTTAAAATCATTCCTTCTTTGGGAAAATTCTGTAGTTGTGTGGACTGAACTCCATTGGTGTGCACTGAATTCCCAGGAGGGGACTCCATGGCAGCACAGCAATGCAATGCACAGAGTGTAACAGGAGCAGCTCATGCCCATTCACCCAGCAGTGACTTCAGTGACTTCACTGATCACAGCTTGCTGTGTGCTGTAGCAAACATTAAAAAAAAGAGGTGACACAGACAGGGGAAAAGGTGAGCGACACTGGAAACAGAATAACCGTATGCATGCTGCCTGTGAGCTTATAAAGGCTGGGAACCAGCTGACTGAGCAGCTGAAAAGGACCATCCTCAAGAGCCATGACAGCAAAGATGCTGCAATAGTTACCAGAATCCATTGCATTGCTGGTGCCCAGACTCCCTTTAAAACTGCATGAAGACCAGAATTTAACATATTGTTTGTATTTGCAGTAAACAAAGAGAACCTGGGCCTTGCTTTCAGAAGGCATTTTTGTTTATCCCTTACTGACCCAAATCAGCCATTGACACATGCTGGAACTGCCCAACAGCCCCTAGGACACGAACCCCTAAAACAGCCTGCAAAACCCACCACTGCCTTAAGACAGAAATTATTATTTGAAGTGCATATGATCCTCTTCCACTAACGCTTAAAATCCCCAAAGTGCTCCAAGTGATCTTCCTGCCATGGATGTTCCATATTTCCACCTAATGCAGAGAGCCATTCTGCAGTTATGACTACAAAACCCACAGCTGAGTATGAAATTCTCCTAGCTTTGGCTTAGCAATTCAGCAAGATATCATGATCTCTCAATAAAAAGTCAGTCATACAGTTCACGTGGTTCTCAAGTGTCAGGGGACTCAGAGCACTACCTGTGAAACTCTATCACCTCAACAACCACGTCGGGCCTTAGATCAAATCCTAAGTGGGAATGCCATTCACCCTGATGTATTCCCACTGCATTTGGCTGACTCATCCCTTGAAAGCACATGCCCTTAACAAGTCTCCGTCTCACAACATTACTGTCTTTGACACATGACACCAAACACATGTGAAGCTACATAATGAGTACATGTACCATGGGATACTTTACTCTTGGGCTAATACCTTGTTATCCAATGCTGTTATCTCCTGTTGGTTAGCTGTTGAGAGAAGAAAACTACTCATCTGGCCCTTTAATGGGTCTTCAACTTCTACATCTATGTCATAGCAAGCAGTCTTCTTCTGATCGTTCGGGTCAACACTATGGAGAGTATAACACAAGATCATGAGAATTGCCATAATGAATCAAAATGGATTTCCATCCAGCCCAGAATTCACTCTTCAATAAAGGCTGTTGCAGATGCTGTGAAAAAAGTTTAAGAACAGGGTATCTTTATATATTTTCATATTCTAGTATATTCTCTCACCTTTTGTCGGTCAGATTTCAAAGACTTTTGAGCTGGAGCTTTTGACCATCAAATTTAATTTCTAACGTCCTCCTGAGACCTGTTACACTAAATACCAGTATCATTCTTCGGCTTGTCCTGTCTTAAATTTATATTTAGTTTGCCAACGTTTAGACTTAACATTTACTTTATTGTTAGACTAAAATTTTGTAACAAGAAAACAGTCCTCAGTGCAGTAGTTGGTAAATCAGACTTCAGTCACTGTCACTTGCAATATAAAAATGCTGGCTTCTCTGTGAAACGTTAAATGTGTGGGTTGTTTGCCTCTGCAGTAGGTAGTAAAAAAAAACTGCTCAGGATCTAATTGAGCTTGACAGACTTGGGGGAGCAGAAGGACTTCCAGGGATGGAATTGCATTAGGAACATTGTAAGCAGGTAGAGGAAGGTGATCCTTTTCTATTCTCAAGAACGATGAAAACACACCTCTAGTACTGTGTTCAGTGCTGGGCTTCCCAGTGCAAGAGATACATGGAGCTACTGGAGCAAATTTTGCAAAGGTCCATTAAGATGATCAAGGCATTAGAGCACCTCACAGCTGAGGAAAGGATGAGAGGTCTGGGACTACTCAGCCTAGAAAACACAAGGCTGGTGGGGAGAGAACTTACCAAAACTTGAAGGGAGGATTTAAAGAAGATAGAGCCAGGATTATTTTAGTGGTACCCAGTGACAGGACAAAAGGCAGCTGGTGCACTGAAACACAGGATGCTCCATGTGAACACCAGGAAACACGTTTTTACTGTAAGGGTGACCAAGCAATAGCACAAATTGCAGTAAGACCCTCAAAGCCCATCTCCTGTTCCCCCAGCCCAGAGTCTCCCATGCTGGAGACACTCCAAAGCCATCTGGACATGGCTGCGGCCAAACTGCTACAGGTGGCTCTGCTTGAGCAGGTGAGGGCATTTGAGCAGAGGATTTCCAGAAGTCCCTTCCAATCTCAAACATTCTGAGAATCTGTGATGCTGTGGCCACCTGCAAGAAGTTCAGCAGCAGAAGGCAAGCTAAGGAAAAACCCAGGTCCAGGTCTGGCTCTGCCGCTCATGTCGAAAGCCACAGAGAAGGCTCCACGTTGTCTTTGGCTCCATTGCTCCTGGCTGAGTCCTGTCCTCAGGCCTCCCAGGGTCCTGAGCCCAAGTCAGTCAGGGCAGCAGGGCTGTGCAGAGGGACCCTGACAGGCCGCAGAAACACGACGGCCCTTCAGCACGGTGAAGTTCAGCACAGGAAAAGCTCTGCTGCTGGGATAGGATGACACCCTGCAGGGGGACAGCTGGGCATCGGCCGGGTAGAAAACAGGTTGGCAGGGTGGGCACCCTGATGGACAGACAACAAGTGCAGAAGGAGTCTGTGGGGTAAGGCAGCCATAGCAAAGGTCAGCTGCAAAAGGGGCTGTATTAGCACAGGTGTTGCCATCGAGCCCAGGAAAGAGGTTCTTCCTCGCTACGCCACACTGGTGAAACTGGATCTGGACTGTGGGCACAGGAGCACAAAGATGTGACACTCTGGAGCGAGGCCTGCAGAGGCTCAGTAAGATGTTGGGGGCTGGACCATGGACCTGCTGAGAGAAGCTGCAAGAGCTTCTCCAGCCTGGAGAAGAAAAGGAAAAACGACATCGCCTGGGAGAGTGAGATGGCCCTATGGGACTGGTGAAGCACACACAGGGCCAGCCTCCTCTTGGAGGTGCATGAGATTAGGGTGAAAAGCAACAGAAACTCACTGCAGCACGGGCAATTCACTCTCTATAAGGAATTGGTTTGTAAAAAATCATGATGGTAGCCAAAAAGGGGGAAGCCAGACATAACCAGTTTGTACTAGAAGAATATTGGAGAGCTATGCTTTGCAGTCTGCTTGTGTTCTTTTGTAGTATGGAAGATGTCTTGCCTCTTTGCAGAAATGGAAATCCCACAGAGGTTATTCTTTTTACCTCTGACTTCAGTATCAGCTGTGTGTCAGCTGCAATTCGGAGTGCTACTCAAGAAAATCTCCACTTCTGGCTTGAGCTCAGGTAAGATTTGACTTCTACCAGTTTTAAATTTGATGCACTCAGTATCGCAGGGATCAGCAACCATTACAGAATCTATATTTTTAATTGCATTCTGCATGTTTAAGTCTACCTAGTATTTAAAATACTTCTCAAGATCAGAGACTTTTTGTTCATCTCTCCTTTACATCCCCTTCAACCCCATTGCATTGCTTCTTCCTTTTTTTTGAAAATGGAAGGTTGCTGGTGCCCAGAGAGTGATTCTACAATACTATTATAAATTCTAGAATGAGTTTAGAATACTTCACAGTTTTGTCTCTGTGCATATCCTCTGAAACTAGAATGAATAACTGTGATCTACTTGATCTTCCTGTAAAAGGCAGGCCTGAGCACTTATCTGAATTAGGAGCACATATATTTACAATCACTAGTGATCAAAAATTCCCTGAAGTAGTGTGCTGGTTTTGGCTGGGATAGAGTTAACTTTCTCCATAGTAGCTGGTATGGGGCTGTGTTGTGAATTTGTGCTGGAAACAGTCACACAGAGATGTTTTCATTATTGCCAATCATTGCTTACAGCGTGTTGAGACCTTTCCCACTCCTCACACTGCCCACCAGCGAGGAGGCTGAGGGTGCACAAGGAGCTGGGAAGTGACACAGCTGGGACAGCAGACCCCACCTGACCAAAGGGATATTCCAAACCATGTGGCATTGTACTGAGCAGTAAACTGGGGCAGGTGTTCACTGCTCAGGGTCTCGCTGGGCATCAGTCAGTTGGTGGTTGGCAATAGTTTTCATCTGTATCGCTTGTATTGTTGGAATTTGTTCATCATCATCATCACTTGTTATACTGTCTTTCTCTCCCTTTTACCTTTTCAGCCCTTCTCCCTGCCCTGCTGGAGAGAGAACGAGTGGATGGGGAGGCTGAGCTGAAGATTGGATTACACCAGGACAGGCAGTTGGCATATTGTTTCAGTGGCTGACTACACTCACTCTGAAAAATTGAATGCAGGGTGACAGGGCAGAGCTTTTGTGAAACCCTGTTATAAGCTTGGTTGGACCAGGCCCTTAGGTATCCTGGATAGACTTTGAACCTGATTTGAGTTTGGATGCGAGAGCTCTCAATGACCACCAGCAATCTCTTCTACTGTAATTATTCTGTGACTTTATGAGTCTAAAAATTACTTACTTTCTTTAAATTCAGTGATGGACTTCCAGATTTATTTTATCTTAGCCCGACACTGTAAAGACTTCACTGCAAAAGTACTGCCTGTTCCCAGGAAATTAATTCTTCCTTTTTCCACACCATTATATGAATACCATTTAAGGTTGTCAGGTGCTGTGTGGTACACACAGTGTATCAAAGAATGCTGCTAGACACAAAGCTGTTGCTTTGTGACACACAGCTGTTCTTTAGCTGTGTGTCACCTGACAAAAACCACTTCCTCCAGTACCTTTTTGTCACTTCTCTGCCCCTGGAAACCTAATCAACACAATCATTTTTCTTTAAGCAATGACTATCTATCTCTGAGGACTTCAGCTTTTTTGTGGTCCATCAGATAGGTCACTGAGTTGTGCCCAAAGACAGTATGTACACAGCCCTCAATCTGCATGGGTGTCACCACCCTGTCACCATCAAGCTGCTTTTTCATTACTCTGACATATTCAGATGAATCAAAAAAAAAAAAGCAAATTTAATTTTCATAGCCTGTGTAATATTTAAACTTCTTAACACATGTTACAAATTTAAAATAAAGAGCCCAATTTTAAGCAAATTCAGAAACATTTGCTTAGAAATATATTGTATATATTCTGTAGGAAATCCAATCAGTATCTTAAGTAATAATAATGTTTAAACACCCAGAATCAGAATTTTGACCCTGACCACAAAGAAACTTGGAAAGGACTGAAATATCTGAACAGTAAAGTTGCAATCCCCAGAAGTCTCTTTATCCTCCTCCTCCACGTACACAGTTGTCACTAAAATAAGGCACATGCTGGAAGAGCCCTAGAAACCTGAAAGTTGTGTTTCATCTGCTATGCCCCAAAGACATCTGTTTTGACAAGGATATGAGAGCTCAGTATCTTGGTCACAATGACCTCCTCTGAATCCAGGCATTCTCTGTTGTTAATCTCTGGAGAACTCCTGACTCCTTGGGATTCTCAGGGTAAGACTAACAGTCAAAGAGCAGACCCCATCCCAACAAAGCATGCATGCACTGGCCCTGCATTTGAAATCGTAATGCTATTGTACATTTTACATAATATATCAGAGATTAGAATGATTGCCCATGATGTACAATACCTTATTTCAATTTGGTTTTTATCTCTTTTTGTGGGTTCAAACTTTTATTCCTCTCTCCTCAGGAAAAAAGCCCAACCAACTCTCTCAAAGGTATTCTAGTAAATATAAAAGTTGGTTTTCATACTCCTAGAAAATTGGTGATGTGTTAATGAAAATATTTCAGAATTATACAAACTAGAATAACACATAGCACAAACACAACAAAGTCCAAGGTATTCATCTGGAAGTTATAAAAAACTGGATTCTGGTCACTACAGCTACTGCAGCTGTTTCTGTATTTTATCTAGTGAGTGTTTTGCACATGACAGTGCTGAGCTGACCAACCAGCTTACCTGATGATGTGATTTATCACTATTGGGTCTGGCGGCAGCAGTAGGTTAGTGAGTCTCTGAGGAATTTCAGAAAACTTTAGCCGTGGACAGTCAAAGATCTGGAACACAATAAACAACAAATGTTGTTTGTCCAAAGCCATCCTGCAGTTAAATGAGAAGTAAGAAATCTGCAGCTCACTACAAACTGAGGCAATGACAAGAAGGTAATTTTGAAAGCTGTAATTCAGGTTCCTTGCACAGATTAAATTTTTGGTCACTTCTGTCCCTGTACTTTCACCTGGGCTTGCAGACACATCCATCGGGTCATGACAATTTCAGGTGTCTCACTTTTGGTTTAGCTGCTGGAGGGAACAGGACACTTTACTGGGACATGAGGATGAACTGTATCAATGATGGGAGAGAAGCAAATACTCCCTGTCTTACTGAGGGTTTACAGCAGCATATTGTAAAGAAAATTATTGTATTTTTTTACCAGAGAAAACACAAAAACAGTTTGTCTTTTTTCACCCAAGGAATGCTTCCTGCAATATTTTGTGCTAAAGATAAATACAAGAAAACATTTCTGGATTTTAAAGCCATTTGCAATTTGTGTGGTTTTTAGGATTACAGAAAAGTAAAGTCAATGTGATATTATTTATTCTTAACCAAAGCCTGAACAGCCTCTTGGGAGGGATCCACCCCTTTCCAAACAATGGTTTATGGTTACTTTCTCTTTACTATGGTCCCAAAGCTAAACAGAATCACAGACTCATAGAATATCCCAGGGGGGAAGGGACTCACAAGGGTCATTGAGTTCAACTCCTGGCTCTGCACAGGACAACCCTGAAAATCACACCATGAATTTCTGCTGAATTCAGGATAAAAAAAAAATTCTGTAGAGTTTGGAAATTTTCTGTGACCAATTGCAGTGCATTGCTATGAATACAGAAACAACACTCTTTACACCTTGACACATATAATTATTACAGCCTTTGTTTCCTACTGTAATTTTTAATGCTTTGAACAGGCAAACAGACTTTTCTCTGAAAATTCTCCATTTAAACTGACCTTAAAAAAAACCACAAACCTGAACTTTCTACATATTAACATTTGCCTTAAAATGTGCCCTAATGTGGAGGCGTTTGTAAAAATGTTTAGGCCTATGCAGATGCAAATGCCTCTTAGGGAAACTATTTTCACCTGACAGAAGAGATACACTACTCACAGTAATGTATCTACAAACAGAAACAACCTTTGCAGCTCCAGAGGCAAAGGATGCAGGCAGGGTTGAAAATAAAGGACTCTCATGTTGTGCAATAGACATACAAAGTCAGATGCTCCGGTTCCTCAGATAGGGTATCTTTTGAAATTCACAGTTTTCTCAAGTGAGTGAATTTGGCAGCAGAAATACCTAGGAGCCAGCTCTAGCAACCATTTTCAAGGTTCTATAGCTTTTGAAATACCTTTGAACCATTTTTCTTGCTTTTGTTTGTAACACAGTGGATTTCAAATCTCCCTGCTGATGTAAACATTGTTTTTAAATGTTTACATTTTAAATGTTTTTTAAATGAAGACGGAAAAGGATTCGTCTTCATCAACTCCTAAACCTGTGATGGACTTGACTGCATCCAGGAGTTCAGCCAGCTAGTTTCTGAAGAACAAGGAAGTAACAAAACCTACTGAGTCTGCAGCTCACTCCTTATTTCTGAATTTCACTCCTTAGTTCTGAATTCTGACACTTGATAGAGATGACTGTGGAATTCCGACCCAAAATGTCTCCACACCAAGCTCCATCCCATCTGCTGTCACCACTGGCTCAACACTCACGTCAAACTCCTGACATGGACGCGAGTGACAAGAGCTTTAAGAAGAGAAAAGAGATCAAGGACACACATCAGTGAGAGGAGGATGGGAGGCTGGAAACTAAGGGTGGGTGGAATTTTCCTAAAGCTTCTCACATTCCTGCCTAACTGAAGTTAGTGGTCTAAACTAAGTCAGGCTTTGAAAGCCTCTCTGGCTAGAGTGATCCTGGTGCTCAGGTAACTCTTTCAATGATAATTTTTTAGTCTGTACTGTCTTGTGCCCTTAGACATAACTACAAAAAAAAAACCCAAAAACCCCAAAAAACTCAGAAAAGCTGGCATTCTAAATGAGAAGACCAGTACCTCAACGGGAATCCCAGAGACACTGACGCATTATGTACTGATCCCCTGAGTGATACACACACTTCCAGCCAGGAAAACACTTCACTTTCCAGGAGTTATGTGGCTAAAACTATAGAATCTACAGAAATATTATCAGATTGGAAGGCATTACTAACCCAACTCCTTTGACCTCCATCTCTCAACCTGAGAGTATTACAGTGAAAACCAAAAAAGCTCATAATGAAATATTTCATTTATTGTAAGGGGATTGAGACTCCTAAGCAGTAGCGTCAGTTTTGAAAGCAAGACCAGCTAATTAGCACAATTTTGCCAGAGATCTAAGGAAAACAGAAATACTCAAAACAATCCCATCTATGATTTAAATCTCTGCAAGCACTGAATTCTTATGAAACTATTCCAGATTAGCCAGCTCTTACAGGGTGACATTCAGTCTTCTAGAAAAGCAATCAGCTACTTCCCAACTCTCTCACTTGACTCATCTTCTGAGGATAAGACAAAAGTCAGGTGTCATAACATTTCTGCAGAGTTCTAAGACAAAGTAGACCTAAGAGCAAGTAAGTCTCTTAATGAGATGCACGAGGAGAAGACAGCTTCAACAAGTTCTTATTCTAACAAAGTTCTTATTTTGAAAGTTAAAATAAATAAAATTGATAAAGCCCTCCTGCTTACTTAAAACACGTACATCTGCAGAGGGTCACGCAAAGGATCTGCTGCAAATCTACTCTACTATCCTGCCCTTGGTAGTGTCCAAAAGTGGATAGTAAAGGAAAAATGTAAGAACAGGAGAAACATACACTGGTTCTTCCCCCAAAAAAACCTCTCCCAACTTCCACAGCTTTGCATTTAAAACAGCCCAAGATTTTTCATCCATTGGTTTGTCACTCTTGGAGCCTATATACACTTTTGGCATTTGCAAGGTTCTATTGCAAGGAGTTTTGAAGTTCAAATATGCTTGAGTCTTTTGTTTGTTTTCAATTTGCTACCTGCCAGTTTTAGTTGATGGACTGTAATTATTGACCAAAATATAAAAAATTACTCCTTTTTCACCTTTTTCTTTCTGCTCATGATTTTTCAAATGTTTTTCACCTTGCCTTTCCCATTTCTTCTTTGGGTTGGCAGAAAAAAAACTCAGTCTAAATTGGCTATAGATAAATAAAGAGTGAAAATCAAATAATCTAATCAAGAGAACTAACAGAATTGTCATTTTGCCAAAAATTCTTACATGGTTTTAATATGGAGTTTTCACTATTTGTGAAAAAGACTGTATGCTGCAATTCTCAAAAAAACAAAACCCAAACAAACAAGTGAGTCACTATATAATCCTGATCACTTTGGTTCTATATTCCTACAAATACCCATGAATCTCACAATTATTTTGTTGCATTTTGTATTTTCAAATGTGCAAAAGTGTCTTCAAGTTTACTTGAAGCATTGGCTACTTTGAACTGTCATAGGGCAAATTAACAACAGAAAATGAAAAGAAAACCAGGACACAAGTTTCATCACAACATTTACTTTCACTGCTTGCTAAAACATTATTCATTCATTGTAACTGCCAGTACTTTCCTTACACAGAAGTATGTCACAAACCCTACTATTAATTCCTTTCAAAATAAGTCATGTGAGCCTGAAAAACAAAGCCAGGTAAGACACTGATAGCTCAGTTAACATTACCTTTCAAAAAAAAAAAAACCCATAATCATATTTACAGAAAGGGTGGAGATGCTTTTAAGTGGCCTTCTTGGTTAATTCTAGAGGTCATTGTAAAAGACAAAAAGCCTTAACATCATTTTCAAAACACCATGCAGATCATTAAGGGTATTTCATTATCTGAAGAAGATTTAAGAAAAAACAGCTTTTCTAATTATATCTTCCATGTCTTCTTCCTTCATAAACAGGGAAAGAGAAGGGAAAAAAACAGGTCTACATATGATTTGACAATCAAAATCAGCAGATTATTGTATGTTTCCTAGTGTAAAATGATACAATGGAGGAAAAAAACCCATCAACTCAATACAGAAGTCCTCCTTCCTGGAAAGGCCACAACTTTTGTGGGAGTGCCAGACCAGATGTAGGGGGTTTTGACAACACTGGCACACGGAGAGAGTGTTAATGGTATTAGTTGTAGTGGCTGCTGAAAGCCATTCAGTACTGAGGATACCGCAAATCATTAAGGGAAAATAAAAATCAGTCATTTTCATTCCTCCCAAATTTGTGGCTGGAAGTTACAGTTTGCTTCTAAAGAGCTGCTGTGTCCAAAAAAGAGTTACCTGCTGAAAGTACTTGTCACAGTTAATGTATTCCTTGTCGTGGGAGTCTTGCAGCTTGTTTGTTTTGATGTACTGCCAGAGAGCCTGGATGATGGCCGAGCGTGTCTGCGTGTGGATTCCCAGCAGACGGGCCAACCGCGGGTCCAGTTTAAACTGGGGAGGCTGGAATGGAAACCCAAGGAGGTGGCAATACAGAGGAAAGCAGACAGATACACAAGTATGAAGTTTCAGTTTTAATTCTTGGGGGACTCTGTTCCTCAGGAGAAGTATCCCATTCAGTGGCAGAGACTGCAAAAATAGAAGTTTGCATTTTTGTGTCCCACCACTGGTGCTCTGGAAGAGGGACCTCGTACCTGTGCCGTGCACACAGACTACCTGCAGCACATGCTTCAAATAATAAAACTTGCACAAAGACTCAGGAAGAATTTTCCCTTTCAACACTGATGCAAAATTTGACTTTTGGGAATGAGAGAAGAAAAAGAACAGCCCTTCCTCTGAACTACTGGAAGTTAACTACAGAGAGAGAGAAGGAAGGCAGGATGATGCTTCCACAGTTGCTAGTAACTGCTGTCTCACATCAACACACTGTCTTTGAACTCTGTTTGTTCAGGCATGTTCCCACCGTTGTGGTGCACACCAAAACATTTACCCAACCACAACCAGTCAATGGATTTTATTTCTTTTCCTGATCTCAGTGATACAATTCAATTTTCCTGTTCCCCATCTCTTGTAACATAAAGTCCTTGGATAATTTGGAATTTGATGCTTATTCAAGTGTGTACTCATACTCAGGTTTAGTATCCACCACATTATTAAGCAAGGATTACTCTGATGGGTGGCAGGTCACCCAAACCTAGCTTTATAACTAATCAAGACCTAAGGATAACAGGACATCTATTTTAAAGTATAAACTTATAATAATGGTGAGCATAACAAACATCATTATATTGTCTTAAAAGTAAAAATTCTCGCTGCCTATATCAGTATTTCAGTTAGTCCATATGTGCCCTAAAATTAATAAAATTTTCTTTCTGTTAACATAAAATGGAGTGTCTATATCCTGAATAGATGCTATTTGCCTGGAGGCAAAAGAAGGTGGTAGAGAACAAGTTCTTAAAGAAAGTTATACCATCAAAATGCATCTGAACCTGAATTGCCATCTACTCACAGCAGTGCACTCTTAACAGTTTCCTTAAGACTACAACATTTCTTCCAGGGATGGTTTCAGATTAGTGAGTTCCACAACTGCAGTATCTGTTGTTTGTGCCAAGGTAAGGCTGCCACAGCTACACAGCTAGTTCAGGTACCACTAGCAAAAGCTTCTCCTCTGATTTTTTTTTAAAGAACCACATGTGTAACTTGTGTGCAACTGATCTGACTATTCTCTAAGAAGCTAGAGGAAGAAATGCATATTTTTTCTGGGCAATAAAAATACTAATTATCATAATGCCATGACCAATATTTAGCTAGACCATATTAGAAATTCACTTGATTTGCCCCCTTTAAATTTTAAATAATCTGTCAGTTTGGTATCATTCTAACTTCAATGGACCATGTGACATTGCAAGTACAAGTATACTGGGTTTTGAGGTGTATGAGAAGACGAATTTGCTCTGTTGCACTAGGTCCTCCCAGTGGCTGTATGCTCCAGGCTAAAAGCAGTGCACTGACCTGGTAGTCCAACATAAGGAGTAATGTGCATCGCACACTGACATCCCCGGGTCTCTTCACCTGGAAGCCATCTGTTTCCTGGGTCGTGGGAGTTCTGTGCCACTAACAAAGGGAAAAGCAAAACTGTTGGTCTTTTTTTCACTGATGTTCATGGAGGTGCATCTTGCAGAGTACACCATGCCAGAATCAGACAAGTACAAGCTTTCTAAAGATCTGGCAATCTAAAAAAGAAACCTGACAACAACAAAATCAAACCATGACAACTCCCCCCTCCACCCCCCCAGTAATTTCAATTCAGCTTTAGTGCAGAATCTGCTCTGCTGTTAACACACTTTACTTGTTAGGAGAAATGTGCACAATATTTTCATCTTTTCATACATTCTGTTCTAAGATGTGCACTGCATCACTAAATCACCTATGTTTTCAGAGTAGATTCTTTTAGCAAACATTCTTAAGAAGAAGTGAATTTTGAAAACTTTGAAAATACCTTAAATGAGATAATGAATGCAAGGTCCCTTAAACAAGGGAGGCAACAGGCACGGGGTGCTTATGTGTGCCAGTAACTTGTTTGTATGCAACGGGTGCACAGCCTTCTCACCTCCACAAGATGATTGTCAGGTCCATAAAGATCTTTGTCCAGTTCAATAACCAAACTCTTAAAAAAAGATGAAAACTTCCGTTTCTGTTTGCTGAGCTGTATAAGCAGAAGAACCAGACATGTATAAGACTGCATTTATTAGCTTGTGTCCTAGACTTTCTTCTCTGTCTTGAACATTAAATCCCACGTAAACCGCATGTGCGATCAATCTAATTGAGTTCCCCTAAGACAAACACAGGGTAAGATGCAAAAATCTCAACAGCAGTGGAACAGTGCACACTTCAGGGAAGATTTCCTGGACTCTTAATGTTACTGGAAAGGACTGGCTTGTAAGGTAAACATGGCATCTGTGGGAAAAGTCCAGAGAACAGCCATGAAAATTATCTCAGGACTGGAGCACCTCTCCTGTGAGGACAGGCTGAGAGAGGTGGGGTTGTTTAGGCCAGAGAAACACGAGTTCCAGGGAGTATTTAAAGGGGGCTTGTAAGAAAGATCAAGGGAGACTTGTAACCAAGATTTGTAGTGACAGGGTGAGGGGCAATGATTTGAATGAAAGACTGTAGGTTTGGACTGGTCTTAAGAAAGACATTTTTTACTCAGAAGGTGGTGAGGCCCTGGCACAGGTTGCCCACAGAAGCTGTGGCTGCCCTATCCCTGAAAGTGTTCCAGGCCAGGTTGGATGGTGCTTTGAGCAACACAGGCTAGTGGAAGGTATCCCTGTCCAGAGCAGTGGGATGGAATGAGATGGTCTTGAAGATCTCTTCCAACCCAAACCATTCTATGATCCTAAGTCCTCTGTATACCTTTCTTTTTAACAGCCTGGGGTTTTTTGATGAATGCTAATTTCTTGGTCTGATTTTATCAGATTACAGTAAATTTTGCAGACTGGTCATACACTAAGCAAAACTATTTCCTTTTAATTTTTTTATTTTCATTTAATTTCAGTATTTGTTGTTTACTGCACAGCTCATACTGTCTGTATTAAAAACTAGGTCTATGATTACCTAATCTGACTCTCCACAGAATACAGGCCACAGGATTCCAATTTATTTCTTTGAATTTAATGCAGATAATATTTTATTTAAAAATGCTGGTAACTGAAAAGCTATGTTGTTCCAATAAAGAATCTCGTTCTCTTTATTGAAATATATGCTCTAATTTCTAAACTGAATTTGTCTAACTTCAATTCCCAGATGTTGCACTTTATCACCACTTCCTCCTCCAGCAAGACTCTGATTCATGTGCAGTTACCTTCAGACAGATTGAAAGCCTTGCCCTCTGCATGCATGCACGTTCTTCATCTGTTTTGCCTATTAATACTTACTTGTGAAGTCTATTCAAATAGATGATGCCTTTAATTAGGAAAGTCCAGCCTTCCCCAAGGGCAGCTAAATCCACCACTGAGGTTTCTGAGGGTTTCGTAATGGTAAAATGTTTCTTCCATCCTTGCTCTAACTATTGTACATCATGCTGTACCCCCTAAGAATACGAAGTACTGCCTTCACCTTGTTATCCTGCTCCTCACAAGACACAATGCCCACTGCGGGCCACAATTATCACACCTGTTGTAATGTGAAGCCTGCCATCTCCGTAAAGGGATTAATCTCAGTCCTCTTCTCTCCACTTTCTTCTACCTGTCCTGTCCTTCTGTCTGCCTCATTTTCTGCTGCACTCTCCAGCATTCCCATTAGGGCCTTACCTCTCGCGTGGGTTGGGCACAGTGCCTGCCCAGCAGCAGCAAGCCAACACTGCCATTCAGACATATCGTGTCTCAGCTGATGTCCCCAGTAAAACCCACCACCCCAAAGGAAATCTTTAGACTCCTGCCAGCCCCAGTGAAGCAGAGATAAGTCATACATCATCCAAGAGCTTCCCCTCCACGCGCAGCTCCCACGAAGCAATGCTGCCATCAGAGTCATCAGCATCTGATTTTGCAGGATTAAATGTGTTGGAGATGTAAAGTCGCAGTTTCCGCTTTTGCTGTTATGCACATAAAGAAGGGAAAAGTACATATCCAGTTTAAGTTCAGGATCTGAGGAAGCGGCAGGAAAGGTGATAATTACACATTTAATAGGGAATCTCCATGATTTGTACAGTTGCACTGGTTGTATTAGAATTTAAGATTCTGTTACATGTACAAAAATACATTGAAGAGCTGAATCTGAAAATTCCTTTCAAAAACTTTTGGGTATACAAATGTGCTGAAATTCATTGCAAATGGAGGAAGACAGGAGGTTGCCAAGCCTCAGAAGGGATACATCCTGTACTTCTGGATTAGATATTTGAGAAATCATTGTGAGAAATGCACGATATGATGTCCTTCTTGGCTTCAAGCTAGCTAGATTGCTGAAATTCAGCTGCAACTCTGTTGCAACACAAATGTCTCTCATAGTTGCATCAGTTCAGATTTGTAAATGGCAGTCACAAATACAGCTCATGCTGCAGACTACCTGCCGAGCACATCTCTGCCCATCTGCATTCTACCATCACGCAGTATCTGGTAATAAACCTCCTGCAGACACACCTGAACACACTGAAACACACACTCTGGCTGCCTTACCCCACCCTCCTCATCCCACCTGCCTTCACCCTCAGCACCACTGGCTCCTTGTAAGAGCTACATGGGAATGGTTCTGCTCCCAGACATTTTGGGAGGCTGGCTCCTCTTCCAGATCCAGGAGCTAGACAATGGCCCTTCAACTTGCCCTACATACCCTTATCACCAACAATGATAGTGCATACTTGGTGCAGCGGAATTTAAAGAAAATAAATTTAGAAATCCCTAGCAAAATTTCAGGACTGTGGCTCTACAGCCAGGAACAGTTACTTTGGACCCTCAAGCTCCTTCTCTCCTACCATGACTATTTTCCTGGCAGCTGATTCAAACTACCATCGAGCCTGGGAAGCAAGACCCTTGGCAGAGACCCAAGAGTATAGTCTGAATCCTACCTGAAGGGATCTATCCAGTAACAACTTCAGCATGCACAGCTATACTGCTATCATAAGGACATCCAGTCTTGGAAGACACCAGGTCAGAGATGAGATACAGTCAAAACTGAGCTCAAGAAAGAAAGGCACCAACATGGTGCTGGGTGAGGTTTTAGAGTACAGGCCACAGAGTCTCTTCAGCTGCTGAAACGCACCAAAAACCACTGCATTTGGTTCATTCTCAGTATTCCTGTGTTCCACAACAATGTCAAGTTCATATCCAGAAGGCTCTCAGAATGACATACTCTTCCGTCTCCAGTTGAGCAACTCCATCTCATCCAGGCAGGAAATGATAAAATTTATGAGCAACTTGATTGCTTTGCAGCTTAAATAAAGCAGTGGCAAGAAGCCACTGCCCTTCAATGAATTCTGCAAATTTCTTGGCCATCCGCTTTATCACAGAGACCTAAAATCTGTTCTCCTCTCTGTATGGTGAATTCTCAAAGAGCAGAAGAGCAAGCAATTAAAGGATTCTCAGTAGCTGGGAGCAAAAACTAAAGAGAAGACTTACAGCTCTAGGGCAAAAAGAAAACATCACATTTCATCTCTTCAGACACACCAGAACTTTACCACCCAAAAACTCAAAGCTAAGAAGGGGAAACTTCACAGAGACTTGATCAACATTGTGAATCAAATCATCTCGTGTCCAAAAATCAGTAAATGCTTGATCTCCTTGCCCTCTAAGAGTAAGATACAGATCTTCGACTCAGCTTCAGCAAAAGGAACTTTAAACAAGCAGTCATATTAAAATGAAAAGTCTTCCCCTAAACCCATTGTGTTTCACTCATGATTTCTCCTTGAGAAAACAAAAAGGAAAAAGTAATCATATGTAACAGATGAGGGGTCATTTCAGAAATGAACTCCTGCAAAGGTCTCAGCACAACTGCTGGGAGGGCTCATGTGAAATCAAACAGATTTAAATGGGAGGCTGACAGGACAGAAATGGTGGAGCAGCACACCTACAGCTTACTCTCTCTCCAGGTTCTCTGATGTCATCTTCACACAAATCGATACAGCTTTAAGTTCAAGTGAAATGTTGGAAATCTGTCAAAACCTTCAGAAAACTTCCCCTGGTTTTCAGTGTTACTTTCTTCTCCCCAGTTTCAATCAGTATTGAAAACCTAACAAGTTGAATCAGGAAGTAAGTATCTGATGATCCCATGATCTGTGTGCTATCCCCCAGACAAATCTCCATCAACCGCTGAAGTTAGTTTTCTTCAATGAACTCTCAGGCTGGGCACAAAACCTCCAGGACACTTCCACAGAAGTCGGGATTTCAAACAAACAAACAAAGTTATTAGCAGATACTCTACTGCTGACTGACTCAAAAAAAATCTGACTGCCACCTTTCTAAGTAGCATTGTGTTAAGAGCTCCCTAAGTATATCTTAAGGGTGAATTTCTATGAATCTCAACATAGCATAAAAACTTCAAGCCGAAAGCACAGAAAAGATTAAAATCTGTGTTTCTCCCTTTCCACATAGAGTAACTGTTTCCTGGTCTCACACACACAAAAAAACTCCAACTTTTTAGGAAGCAAAATTAACAGTGGTAGCATTGAAACTAAAAATAAGGAGACAGAAAAAACAATGACCACTGTTCGTTCATTATAAAAGACCCAAATTAAACAAAGAGTGTCCATATCAGAGCTGGAATATAGAGGCATCTTACACAGAGCAGCAGCAAGAGATGTCAAAATTTGTAGAGGAAACAAAATTAGTTAGGTAACTTTTAAAAAAAATGGACAAGAAATTAAAAGTGGCCAACCCAAAGCAGAAAAACCAGTGACTTGGTAGACTACACAAGCATCATGAATAATAAAAGGAATGAGACAATATTTACTGAGTTCAAAATTGCACTGACACACAAAAAACACTCATAGATAGTTCTATAAAAGCTTAAACAACAACAAAAAAAACTCAAAAAAAGGTGAAGCAAATGCTACAGAGGAATAAAGTGGAAATTAGTATGCACAACAGTCTACAAAATCAGCTATAGCAGCTTATTTCTCAGTTGTATATTGTACTTTCTCAGGAGAGAATGAGGTATAGTATAGCAACAGGTAATAAGAAGCCAGGCGCACTAAAAATTCTTTTTCTGCAGTGATTGGGAGGAAGGAATTTTTTATCTGAGAAAAGAGAACATTAAAGAACCTGAAAAACATATTTAAAACACTGACTGATTAAATGTGGAGATTAGGTGTTCACATTTTCCTTATCTCATAATGCAAATACCAGAACACATAAAATTATGCCACAAGACAAGTGTTTCAGAAAACAACCCAAACTGCTTTCTGGCAACAATCGGACATCAATTCCTCAGTCATCTTAAAACTTGAAAGTGGGGGAAAAAAATCTCTATTCACGAAACTAGGGAGAGAGACACTATGATGGTATTCTGATGCTACTACTTGTTTTTCACCTAAAAATTGAGAACCTGGAAGCAGATAATTTAGTTTGGAAACTGCAACTATACACATATCTGGTAAACTGAATGTCTCACACCAGTTCACTGCAAAAGAGTGACAGTCCCTGGATGACAGTCTCTGGTTTGAGTGAGGCAAAAGTACTGTCTGTGATGCCAGGACTTGGAGTAGGAGTCTTGCTTGTTACATGGGTCACATCCCTCCTTTCAGTCACGAGACCCTGGTTCAAGCTTCGGGATGAAAATCATCTCAGTCTTAAAATTACGTTTATGGCAACAACTGGCTAACTCAGGCTTGCACAATGGAGAGAAAAAACCATTTTTTAGGGTGTTATTTATCTATATTCTTTTAAACGCCCACTTCCGTAGGAGAAGAATTGTGCCCCGAACACCATTGCCTACACCAACTTAATCTCTCAACTATGAAGGGAGCCAAGAGTGACTAGCTCACATATCAGTGAATAAAATGGCTATGTCTATACTTAGCCAAATAAATCCTACTCCCGAAGTCCACCATGGTTTTCGAGCTATATAGATTTTCAGTAATTCATTCTTTAATGCCACCTACTGGTCTTTTGAGTGTAGGGTTTCTGTTTCCTTCAGGCCATGGAGCTTGGTATATCTGTCAAACAGCCCTGCCTGACTGACTACCTTCTAGAAGTTCTTTCTGGAATTCTGACCACCTGTGTCTTCCATGAAGTCAGTACAAGGACTCTTGCTAATGCTGCTCTGCAGACAAGGAATTCTGAGACGCTCATGACAGATGCAATAAGAATGCAGCACTGGCTGAGGAAGAGGACAGTACACAGCAGTGCCCAACCAGCAGAAAACAGTCAAGGCAGGATGTAAACTGGAAAAGCTGGCAGCTGAAGGGGGCTGCTGACAGTAGTCAAAGGAGCTGACAGGTGGGGAAGGCCATTTCCCCCTTCAACAGCTGCACAAACCCCAGGTCTCCTTATTTCTTGAGCCGTCCCACAGCTGTCAGCTGCTTCAAGAGCGCAACTGCTCCAAGGAGATCCAAGTAGGATCAACAAGCCAAACATATTTTATGCACTGTCCTCTTGAAAAAAAAAAATGCTCAAACCACTTCTCCCTAAAATTTCCCCAGAATAGTTAGTCTTCAGGCAGAAAAAAAGCCAGCCTGAGCAACACTAGACCGTAAATCTGTGGCTCCTTACGACTGACTCTAGCTACAGCTCAACCACTGTGACAAACACTGTAACTGCAGTTACAGCTGATAACTCTGAGAAATCCTGCATATTCCCTACATAATTTCACATACCTCAGACAAATTCATATTTCTCCCGGGATTACAATCCCAGTTTGAGAATCACTGTTTTAAGGCAAATATTTCAAAATGACAAGAGTTTTGGTAAGAGATGGAAATGCAGAGATAACTTCTATTGCTGTTACCAATTCTGCAACTGTAATAAAATGGAAATACTTAACATTAAGAAAAACCCAAGTGTATCTAGGTTTAGGCCTCTTTTGACAGGTCTGATACCTATATGTTAGGACTACCTACACATGAATTTGAAAAACATGTGTTTGATCATTCCCTAGATGTTAACTGAGTAACTGATATTTAAAATGTGTTTGCTGAGCCCTAGATGGAAGCAGAATTTTCTCTCTACAGCTTCTGTAGAGTGTTGTGCCTTCCACATTCTTCCCTATCCCAGACACTGAATACCTCCATTGCACAGCTTACAGCTAGGACCTTGTGGACCTGTTAATTCCCTCATTAAAGAGTTTGCCACAGAATAAAAAACTTCCTGCTGATTTATGAATTCCAGTCAAAGTCTTCAATCACCTTTAAATCACCTTTAAACCTTCAATACCTTTTAGCTAGATTCCTAGCTAGTTTAAAAGAACGGTGTTCTACCCGTATCAAGAAGGTAAGAAATTATTCCTTCTGAGAGTACAATCTACTATGTACAACACTTTTTAAGCAATGAATTCATGATTCAGACCATCCACAATTCAGTTTCCTATCTAGGTGTTAATGGAACTTGATTGTCTCTTTTTTATTTGTTTGTTTGTTTGTTTCACATATATCAACTGGTGAAACTGGAAAGAGGTAAAAGCCTTCCACATTTTATCAGCCTATCACATTTTATCATCTGTACAGTGACAAAGACAATAGAACATTGATCTTTCTTGGGCTGACCCCCATCACCGTGGTACAGACAAGAAAGACAGCTTTATGTCACAGCAGACATACAGCTACAAAACCCTTTATTCCACGGGAACTATCAGAGGACTAGAGTATGAGCTACCCAATACAGTCACAAGAACTTAAATGAGACATGAAAAGAAATTCTTCACAATGAGAGTGAGCAAAAATTTTACCAGACCGCCTGATGAGCCTGTAAAACCTCCATCCTTACAGATTTTCAAAACTCAACAAGGCCTTGACAACCTTGTTTTTAGCAGAAGGTTGAACTTGATAACTTCCAGTTTCCTCCTATCTAAACTCTTACATGATTGCAATGAACAGACTCAGAAAACTTAGAAAAAGACCATTTCAGTGGGAAATCGGGAAGAGCGAAGTGCTGGACCTGATCTATAGAAAATACAGAAAATATCATCCATTCTTTTCTTACACAAACAGTAATTTCTGTAAGTAAATCTTCCCATTGTATGCTCTGTTATTCCACAACTTCCACTTTTGACCAAATTTGAATTGGAAACATAACACATACCTTCAGCACACCCCTCTAATCTCTGATTTTCTCATTTTTTATCATTTCAATACAAAGTTCCCAAACCAGTGTTCATCTATCCTTTATTTAACCGTAGGCTATTACTCCCCTCATTAAAGACTTTCAGAAGCTAGAGCTGGTAATAGCCACAGAATTTTTTCTGCCACTTTTCTATGCATACTGATTCCCAGCTGTTTGCTCACTGACCCATTCCAAAGCATTTCTGCTAATGAGACTTTTACTGGAAAGGTATTTCCACCATTTACTACAAGAATCATTTTCCTCCCCGACACAATCTACAAGTTTTTCACAACATACCTTCATTGGCCTCTTCAGTGCTTCCTGAATATCCACCCGCTTCCGCATGATGGTCTGGTCTAGTTTGCGCTCAAAGGCCAAGAGATCCATGTAGGCCTGGGACTCAGGAACCAGCTCCCGGATCTGAAAGGAAGCAATGAATATCCAAGCACAGGAAGCACGAATCTGCTGTGTCCCAGAACAGCAATACTGACACATTCCCAGCCCTTGGACAAATGTGCCTAGAGGAGTTCTCCCTCCAACAGCAGTTCCCAGACAGTGGGGCAGGTCTCAGTGGCGTGGGACAACATGGCACAGACTGAAAAGTGGGAGCACAGAACTGAGGCTAATGCATTCGGGAAGGCCCTGCCTGAACCCACAAGGCCTGGATCATGGCTGTTTTCTTCGAGTGAGGTTTAGCTACCAGCAGCCAGGGACCCACTACTTTCAGCAATCCAAAGTAAAAACTGTCACGTCGGATGCCAGCCTTTGTCAGCACATCTTCCTGGCTGAGGTGAAACTGACCTTCATGTCAAAGTTTCAACATGACCAGACATCAGGTGTCAACTTATGACCCTGCCAACTTTTATTGGTACTTTAATACATTAGCAAACTACATTAGTTCTATTGACAAACCCCCTTTTTTATTTTCTCTTTTACTAGGAAGTTAGCAGAGGAGGGGATATGAAGTAGGCTGGAATGAAGACCTGAAGAACTGAGCTTAGAAATTCTAAGTATACCCTTAAATGAAAATGTTGGCTCTTAATTTGGAATAACTCATGCAGGAAAGCCATAAAAAAAAGGTACTGTAAGCAATTAAAATAGATCTACTAGACAACCTTTTCTATTTCTACAATATTCACTCTAGCTTTCACTTATTTAACTAAAATATTTAACTGTTACAGTATTTCCATAGGAATAAAAAGTGAGTTGGTATTCCTGTTTTGCTTTAGAATAGCAATTTGTTACAGTTACAGTTTATATCTGGTGTAAGGCACAAACACCTATGTGAGAGACACATGCTCTGTGTGCATGCACCTGCTCCCTGTGCTCTGCAAGGACATGAGAACTATTGCACGAGGTCATGCCAACAGCTGGCTCTCCTAGTATTGTGTCTCTGACAAGGTTTCAAAGTTGCTGCCTTTTAGCAGCAATAGCCCAAGGCAGAGTGTTCCAGAACCTCACCAGGCAATGTGGGAGGAAGAAACTCCCTTTGCTCATTTGGAACCTGCCACAGGTGAGTTTCATCTGATGTCATTTCCCTGCACTGCTGGAGCTGCAGTGGGCAGGCACTCCCTAGGCACCTTTGCCATACATTTTACATGGTTTTGCCCTCCCTTTCTTAATAAAGGGGATAATAATCCTTTTCTTTTCCAGCCTGAAGATGAACAATTTCTCCCTGCTGTATTTAGACTGATTAGGATTACCAAATAAATGTCTCTTTCAACCTACTCTGTTTGTTTTGAGATGGCAGAATACCTGCCCTACTTACAGCAAGACTGATACTTTGGAAAAGCAGAAACCACAGAGCAAAAACTGTCCAGCTTTAGCTGAACCATTATATTTTTAACTGCTTGTGTGCTTTCTCAAAATGTTCATATCAGCAGAATAGTAAAAGAATCATGAGCACGAAGAGCAAGCATTACCCTGGAAACATCAAAGAATTGACAGGCAGCTTGCAGAGCAACAGCAGCAAGGCAGTGAGTGCAAATCTTTGGACACAACAAAACACCCCAACTTTTTTTCCTGTTCTGCACAGATGAAAAGATTCCTCAGTTCCTTGCCTGAAGAAATTAATCATGGTGCTCTGCAGTCAATTAAGAATTCTGGACCGAGAAAGTAGTTTCCAAACTTTAGTGCCAAGGTCCATCAGAAACAGTTTGTGAAGCCCCCGGACACAGGGTGAAACAGGGAGAGGCCTACAGGGTCCTTAAGATACAGCCTATACAACACAGGTGATCCAACCTTTCCAGCTGGTTCAATGGGTACTAGACTCAGGATCTAATGAAAATTCTAGGAAGTTTGTAGAAACAGCAGAAACCTTCAATAAATATTTTTATTCCACGCTTTTACATCTTTTGTCACATGAAAGTGAAAGGGCTATTTTCTATTCCATTCCTATAACCAAACTGGATGTTAAATATTTTAAGATACTAAAAAGTACAAACACTTTAAAATCAGCCAAAGACAAAACTGCATCTAATTCCTTGAACTGCAAATGGCCAGAGATTGGGAGAGCATTTGAGAGAAGAACTGTACTTGCCGTGTTTGTATTCTTCTCTAGGGATGTGTTATGGTCACAGCAAAGATGGGATTTTGGGCTAGAGCAAAGGTTCACTCAGGCCAGTTTTGGCAGCTCTCACAGTCTTTTGCTCTCTCACCCTACTATGGAATAATCTTTTGGAGGCATGATAGTGCATATGTTATAAGGATCTGTGCAGCCTGCCAAATTCCTTCTCTTGCACGGTTTGCCCTAACTGAGAAGTTCATAGTTCCATGCAGGTCTACAGTCTTCTACTGAAGTTCTAACTATAAATGCAAAAAGAGAATTTCAAGACTTAAATTCTCCATTCTGGCCTTTATCTAGTTGAAGAAACTCCAGAAAGCACCTAGCAGAAGCAGCATCTTGTCAGCCAAGATTTTGAAGCATATATAGTTATACTTTAACTTAGAATTCCGTGGATAACTGTAAGAGATTACTATTAACATTAGTGAGACAGTGTCTTTCTTGAGGCTGGAGTTGTTTATCTTTCTATTATGAAAATTCATAGGTTTCAAACTTTTACAGATTAGTAAAAAGCAATTATTACTAAATTATGCATTTTTATCCTTGATTTCCAAAGGTTTTTTATCAATGGTGACAAAAAAATGGCTAACTTGCAAGTGGGGGCAGTGAGGACAGTGTGGAAGGAATGGCATGATGGGAGAGTCTCTCACAATTTTCTTGTAGAAGCAGCTCGATGTGGAGGCCCCACCACACCTGCCTGTAAACAGATATGCAAGCCTTGCGAGACAGAATCAGAAAATAAGGAAAAGCCACAACACTACAAATTCTGGAGTATGAACAACATCTTTGCATAGCTTCTATAGCTGTCACAGTATGACAGCCTGGAAGGCAACAACAGTGGTCAGCAGGCTGGGGAAAGCAACGAGGAAGCCTTCTGCAAGAAGTTCAGCAGCAGAAGGCAAGCTAAGGAAAAACCCAGGTCCAGGTCTGGCTCTGCTGCTCATGTTGAAAGCCACAGAGAAGGCTCCACGTTGTCTTTGGCTCCATTGCTCCTGGCTGAGTCCTGTCCTCAGGCCTCCCAGGGTCCTGAGCCCAAGTCAGTCAGGGCAGCAGGGCTGTGCAGAGGGACCCTGACAGGCCGCAGAAACACGACGGCCCTTCAGCACGGTGAAGTTCAGCACAGGAAAAGCTCTGCTGCTGGGATAGGATGACACCCTGCAGGGGGACAGCTGGGCATCGGCCGGGTAGAAAACAGGTTGGCAGGGTGGGCACCCTGATGGACAGACAACAAGTGCAGAAGGAGTCTGTGGGGTAAGGCAGCCGTAGCAAAGGTCAGCTGCAAAAGGGGCTGTATTAGCACAGGTGTTGCCATCGAGCCCAGGAAAGAGGTTCTTCCTCACTACGCCACACTGGTGAAACTGGATCTGGACTGTGGGCACAGGAGCACAAAGATGTGACACTCTGGAGCGAGGCCTGCAGACGCTCGGTAAGATGTTGGGGGCTGGACCATGGACCTGCTGAGAGAAGCTGCAAGAGCTTCTCCAGCCTGGAGAAGAAAAGAGAAAACGACATCGCCTGGGAGAGTGAGATGGCCCTATGGGACTGGTGAAGCACACACAGGGCCAGCCTCCTCTTGGAGGTGCATAAGATCAGGGTGAAAAGCAACAGAAACTCACTGCAGCACGGGCAATTCACTCTCTATAAGGAATTGGTTTGTAAAAAAAATCTCAGAAAACAAAGAAGACACATGATGGTATTAAAACCTTGGAACAGGCTGTCAAAAAGTGCTCTGGAGTGTCCATCCTTGGCTGGAGGCATCCAAAGGAGTGTCCATCCAAAGGCTGGAGGCATCCTTGGCTGGAGGTCTGGTCAAGGTCCTGAGCAAGCTGATGTAACTTGAACCTGTTTTGTACAACAGCTGATCTGCACAACCTTCACAGGTCCTATTGTTGTGTACCTCCAAGTTCCCAGAAAAAAACCAATAAATAAAATTGGAAGTATTTCAGGCAGGAACAATTGGAGCTGCATTCTTCACTGCCTAAGCAGGACAAACAAAACAGTTTCAGCAATTTTGATTGAAAAAAACCCCAAAGCACTAATAAATAGAGATTTGGCAGCTTCTTTGGAATTAGGCTACCCTGGAATTCCCGTCTTTGAGAGAGGTAACAAAATCCAAGCCCTCTTACTCCCCCAAGTCTGGCAAGCTCAATTTGATCCTCAGCCATTTTTTTACTACCTACAGCAGATGGACATAACCCACACATTTCACAGGTATTGTTGAGAACCAGAATTTTTATACCTTAAGTGGCAACGACTGAAGTCTGACTTGGCAGCTACCGGACAGTTTTCCTGCTAAGAAACTTTAGCCTACAGCTTATTGCCAAAAGTGTCTCTACCACTGAGGCTTCAATGGTGGTCAAAGGAAGACAGCTAAGGGCTGACACTCCTTATAAATCATAACTCTGCCACCCTGTGACCCCTAAGAGAGTGTGGTTTGAGGAGGATTTCTGATTCACTACCACAGGGCCAGTAATACAGTCCAGTAAAATGACAAAAGCAATCCATGTTCTTGGTCCTCCTCTCTTAGGAGCTGACAAGACATTGCTGTTGCTAGGTCCCCTCAGAGCCTTCCTTCAGGCTGAACAAGGCCAGTTGTCTCAGTCTTTCTTCATGTGCTGATCCAGTCATTCAATCAACCTGACAATCATCCACTGACCTCAGTCCAGTTGAATTCAGGATCCCAAAACTGGACACAGTGCTCTGGCACTGAGCTAACGAGCACTGAGTAAAGAAGGGTAATCAAGCCCCTCAGTCTCTTGGCTGTGCTCCCAGCCACAGAGCTCTGGATGCTGCTAAGTCATCTTTGCTGACAAGGCACACCTCCTGCTCACACTCAGCTCACTGTCCACCAGTGCCTCCAGGGCCTTTCTAGCAGTGCTGCTTCCCAGCCAGGCAGCCCTCCTCTTTCCCAAGGAAGAACCTTTGACTTAGTTGACTTTCATAAAGTTGTTGTTGGCTCATACTTCCAGCATGTCCACAAGATATCAACTGGTTTCCCCACCCAGTGATTGGTGTCATCTGTAGATTTTATAAGCAAGCACTGCACTCCCTTTTACAGTGGCAAAGATGCTGGACTGAACTGCTGCTATGACACATCCCTGCAGTACTCTGATGTCAGTATTTTCATGGCCAAATGCAACCATTAGCCACCTTCTCAGCCTCATTGTCCAACCAGATGGTTGTCAGCCCATTTAGACCAAAATGTCCCAACCTGAATACAAGACTATTATGTATGAGACAGCAGCCTTGAAAGGACATTGGCCAGTTCCCTCAGGTCCCTCAGATGCAGCCTGTTGGGTATCATGGAGTTCTACGGGTCAAGTTTCTTTAACTAATCCCTGGCCCTATCCCTGTCCACTGTCAGCTGCTCCTCTTGCATGTATTCACTGATCACAGGGCATGGGAGACATCATTAGTGCAGACTGAACAAAGAAGGCTTTTTGAGTGCTTCAGACTTATTGTCTGTGTCATCACTGGATCACCCAGCCCACTCAGCATGGGGCACGTGTTTTCCTTGCTCAGCCTTTATTACTAGTGCAAGAGTAGAAGCTTTTCTTGTCCTTGATGTCCCTTTAAGATCTCAACTACAGCTGACCTTTGACTTTGCTGATACCTTTTCCTGCATGCCCAGGCAATGTTTCTATACTCCTCCTTTGTAGCTTGTCCCTGCTTCACTTCTTGTACATTGCCTTTTGATGTTGGGACCACCACTGTTCTGGGCTCCCTAATAGATCTGCTCATTTTTCTGCATTTAAAACAGCTGCTCTTAAAGGTCCTTACAGACCTCCCAGCTTCCCTGAGCCACTTTGCCCTTCAGAGCTGCTTCTCAAGGAATCACACCTACCAGTTCCCTGCATAAGCCAAACTCTGCTTGTCTAAAGTCCAGGGTTTGTACTTGACTATTCTCCTTCCTCATCCCCTGCAAGATTTTGAATTTATTTCACAGTTGCTATATCCAAGGCTACCACTGATTATCACACCTCCTAAACTCTTCTCTTACAAGCGAATGGCAGATCCAGGTGTTCCTCACCTCTGGTTGGCTCAGATGGAGAAAGAGGTGGACAACAGCCATGCAGTGACCAAACCACAGCAGGACAGCTATTATGGCATGGGATCTGTGCAGAGAATTCCACATGGTGGTCAGTGAACAGCAGCAGCAAAATTGACTAAAGATTTATGTAAAGGAAAATGAAGTAGAGAAGATGAAAAGGAGAGGACAGGTGTACAAAAACCTGTCAGCACAGCTAGACAAAAAGTCCCCAGGAATTTGGGGCTGAGTGAGAAGAGCAGCAGCTAATACTCAGACAAGCATGCCACTGAAGGAGGAGCAGTTTGCTGTTTCAAAATTGCACCCCACTCAGCAAGTTAAACAAGAAAAAGCAGAGACAGGCACAGCTATGCTGCCAGAATGGTTTTAGCTGAGATTCTTCCATCAGAATGGGCAGGCAAGAAAGTCAAAGAAACAGAATGGTGGATCACATTCACCGGTCCCTGGGAAAAAATGTAATGACTCAAAACTAAGAGAAAGTAAGACCGACCAGCAGTAATGTGGAGGCAAGGCCTGGAGAAAGAGGTACAGTCCGAGGAGCAGTCATGTGGCCCTACAGACAGTTTGTGGTCTGAGGTCGAAATTGAGGCACAACTGCTAAACTTGGGTCACAGGAGCAACATCAGCTCCAAAGTCCCCAGCTATGAATGAAGATGCCTGTGAACTTCTCCAAAACTTAATGAGGGCTTCAGCAACAGCCAAGTGCAAACAAGAGAAAGATCCAGAAGTGAGGAAAACAGGGCAGGAAAGAGCCTGCTGGACAGAAGAGGAGTTAATGTTAAACACACTATAAAAAATATTATGCTTTGTAATGTTACAGGATGTCAATGTGAGCGTAACCAAGTCCTTGTGCTCATTTAAAATTGTGTTCATTTTGCATTTTAGACAAAAGATATGCAGTCAATACAATCAACTTGCATGTAAGTAAAGCATTTGACATACAGTCATAAAGGGAACCACTCTTTAAGACTGAAAAATGGGAGTTGGAAAAAGACCCAGCACAGGAAAAAAGTGCTCTTGTACAAAAAGAAGTATGCTAAGAAAACTTAGTAATGATAAATTTGAGTGTCACTGCCACTGCAAGGCAGAGGATAGTACAGAGAATCTAAGGAAGCTCAGAACTGTATGATGGAGATAGGATGAAATGTAGCATTACATATAGCCCAGGATCATGCCTCAGAGTCTAAATCCTGCTCTAATATGGGAATTCATCAGTTGCATATGACAGAAAGCAGAAATACTCGTATTAGCAATCACAGAATGACCAGAGGCTGTATCAGTGTGGAAAGGCCATTAAAAAAAAAGAAAACAAAATAAAACAAACAAACAAAAATCCCAAACAAAAACAAACAAAACCACAAACAAACAAACCCAGCATAGCAATCCCAATTTGCAGTGCAATTTCCAATAGAGCTAAAAATGCAGGAGCAGCATTCAAGCACTGGTGATACTGGCAATCTGTAATATTATGTATAGTTCTGGTTTCTTGAGAGTTAGATTTTAAAAGGTTTAAAAGACATTAATTGAACCTGGACCAGAAAAAACAAATGACTAAGAGGATTTCAAGAGGGGACCCTCTAACTCGGCAAACTAAAAGTACTTCCCTTGCCGAGCCCAGCAAAATAAAAAAAAAAGCAAGCTGCCAGATCAAAAGTATATCTCAAGCAAGGAACATAACTAGTCTTGAAGTGGCAATTGTGTTACAGCTTCCATGACAGAGGGAACCAGAATGGAAGTGCCAGGATGTCCCATGCAGTTCCCTAATCCAATCTTCCTATGTGCAATTGTTTGCTGGGTTGAACTTTTATTACAATTATATTCCTGCAAAATTAAATCCTTCTCAGATAGTTGACCTGGAGTGGCTCAGTGATCCTACCCTACCAGCACTATGCTCCAGGACTATGGCACAGGTTTGGCCAGAGAGTCTGGAAATCCAACACGAGGTTACCTGTGCCAACTGCCTGAATCATTATTGTAGTGAGGAATACTGAGAACTCACCTCCTTTCCCACTACTACATAAGATCATTTTCAAGAGTCAAATGTATTTAATATCTTTCCTTCTTCCCTTCAAAGTTCCCAGAAAACGTAAGCAAGAGTCTGCAAAAAGTCTGTGGGTAACAGATGCTGACTGGTTGGAAAACACTCCAGAGGTACTTCCAGAAAGCTGGAAGTTTTACCCTATGTTTCACATGCATTCCACAGCCACCAGTGCAAATCCTCCACTTGACAGAACAATGATGTGCACAGTATTTCTTCATCCCACAGATGGTGTTAAGGATTTCTGACTAACTGCAGCCTAACAGAGCACCTTAACCCAGACAGAGGTCACATCATTGATACCAGCACTGCAGCTGCACTGATAAAAAAGCCCCACTGCAGAAAAGACCTCTAGCAAATGCCTTATTACTCCATCAATTACAGCTATTGGCTGGTAGCAACAAAGATACTGAAAAGCAAGACTATTTAGTGTGACAAGTGACAGCATGGTTCTGAAAGCATCTGTAAAGGTTTTTGACACACCTATATAAGACTCTACCTATTAAAAAATTATCATGGACTAGGTAAATAGAGTCAGTGGTCTTCTGCTGGCCAGAAAGTTTGATTACCTCTTATACCTTTTAATCTTATAAAGGCGACAGGCAAAATAAAAAACAAAAATAAAAACACTCCCACAACCAAACAACCAACACCCCCCCCCCCCAAAAAAAAAAGCATCTTGAAATTGACTTATATTTCCAGCAACAGCCTCACTAAACAGGATGTATCATTGTCTGTGAAAACAGTTTGTGTGGGACAGACAAAACCGACAATACAAGAAATTTAGCTTTCATTATTAAAAAAAAGTACAGACCACCAGCAGAGCAGGAATGAGCCTTCAACACAATTACTAGAGAGGATGCAAGTAGTTCAGAGGTCTGAGTTTAATGGTAGCTTAGTCCTTTCAAGGCAGCAACATGAGAGACCTAATGGCTTACATATGAGAGGCTCTGCTTCCAGCAAGTAGCAGGAATAACAAGAGAAGAAGCGATAGTATAACATCAGGAGTACCAAAGTGGGCTCACCTCTCCGGATGGCCGATAGTAGGCACCTGTGAAATGTCACAGAAGTGACTTTGGAGCCTGTCAGCAAGTTTAGGCCCACACTAGCAGTGGAGCTTGAAAACTTGAAAAGGATATGGAGGAAAAGGACACACCTGTCCAAGGCATTCTGAGCCCAGAAAAAGCATCAGCAGTCAAAGCAACTGAGACTAGGATGTGACAAGGGTGTGTGTTTTGAAGCCTTCAGGGACCAAGCAGGTTCTTGGGAACTGTACTGAAGAGGGTAAAGGAAAGGAAAAGTATGGGAAGAATAAGAGAGGAGAGCAGAGAGAAATCCCAACATTTAGAAAGGAAGTAGAAGATGTAAGCATTGAGAATCAAACATACACACACACCAAAAGCTAGAAGTATCCCCAGGTATAAGAGAATTAACAACGCTCCAGACAATACAGACCCCTTGGACTCTGTCGTTTATATGGGTTCACTTCAGCCCTATGGTGACACAACCACAAAAAATCACAACCTGGCAGCTCTACTGGGTCAGAGACCTGAGTCTGAGCCCACCCCCTCAGGTAGAGCTGCACTCTGGACCAGGCTCTGGCCAGCCTCACAAAAGGATCAAAAGCCTTCTGGAGGCCCGAGGGCCCCGGTGCCGAGCTGTCTCCTGGCAGCCCAGCGCCGCGGTCCCTCCAGCAAGCGGCAGTGCTGGCTCGGCTAACCCAGCGCGAGGCCGCGCAGGCCGGGCTGCTCCACGCTCCCAGCCCCCAGCCCAGCCCCAGCCTGGCTCTCCAGACTTTCACCCACTGCCTACTTACTTTTTTAATTAGATTTTAAAACAAAAAGTGAAAGAATTTTCTAAAATTCCTCTAATTACACTAAGATGCTGAACTGATTGTGAAGGGAATAGGAAATGAAAGCGACTCACCCTCTGAGGGAGAATTTTGTCAGCCATCTTCCTCCTCTTGGCACTGTACATTTTTTAAAGAAAAAAACACGTTACCATGGTGACAGATCTAGGAGTAACGAGGCCACCTGCTAAATTATCCTGACATCTCCACATGCTGGTGCACAGCTGTGCATGCATCAGCAAAAGGGTCTCACCCATGCCCAGGACCTCGTACCCCTTCTCTCAGCAGCCTGGGGAGGCAGTTAGGTAAGAGCAAATCAGGGCTGTCTGTTATGCATCCTGGAAAGAAGTCTGTAAGTTCTTTGATCACAGCATCTTCTGTGGTGCAGAGCGGCAACGTATGCAAGTGCAAGTGCACGCACTGCTTCTAGGCACAGACGAGCGTGCAGGGGACAGTCTCAAGTGTGGCGTACACAGACACACCTATGTGTGTGCACATCTGAGTGGCTGCAAACGGCACGTCAACTTGTTCAAACAGACAACACATGTTTATTCAATCACGCCCAAAATTAAGTGCTGAAGAACACACGTACAGATGTGTGTATTCCATATGAGGTATGAAAACACATACATACAAACACCCATCCTTCTTTACGTACAGACACACTTGTTTTACTGTAACATATTTGCATGAGTGATGGACAAAGGTAAAAGACCTTACATTTCCACATTTCTTCATCTTTATGAACACACATGGGAAGATGTATGTGTGCCTGCAGCGTGTATACATACTGTGTCCATACCCACACACAGGCACATTTCTATAGCTACGCTTTTAAAAACACATTTGCACTCATGTACATAAACACAAATGTGTATGTGCCCGAGAAATGGTACTGTCAAAAACTGTCTTCAGATTCTAAGAATGCCCACCAAACCTGCCACCCAGCTTTCTCTAACAGGGCCAAGAGGGAATTCAGGCCCTATTCTTCATCTCTTTAATTTGTGAGGCCTTTATCTTAAGCAGGAGATGAATCACTCCATCTGTGACAGACAAATGGGACAAAAGCAAACCACCTGCTGCCACTCTGCCATGTTACAAGGACACCCCTCCTTACTGTCCTCACACTGAAGTCTGTCGTCAGCCGTGTCCACATAAAAGCTGTTTCCATGCACATTGGTGTGGCATATTCTCTTCCTATGTTCGTTAATAATAAGCCAGGGCTGAAACACCAGATTCTTAAGACTCTTCCCCGTCCCCACATAAGCCAAGGCTGAGGAACTCTTTGCGCGTGGAGGTGCAGAGGGCAGAAAAATCAGTTACACCCAACTTAATAGGTGAACAATGTCCCTTTTAAAAAGTGTAGGAATAATGGGAATGGAATGTTACATGGTGTGAAACTCCAACACCTTCCGTAGCTCATAAAATCAAATCTGCACTGAAACACTTCACAGAATCTGGAAGTAAAGGCTGAGCAAACCCCAACCTCCCAAAGGGACTGGGATATGCATGTACCTGCAACAACCCCACAGGCCTGCAAATAAAAAGCAAGAAAGAAACCAAAGCAACATCCCCAAACAATTTGGATCTCAACAAGTTCTTCAATAGTCTGTTACAGAAACGAGACTTTTGTCTCCACCAAACCTGCCAAGAAAGGACAAGTGCAACTTTCTTGGCCCGTGCTAGAAAACACGGAACTCATTTACCCCCAGAACTGGACCCAAGGCGCCAGAAAAATGTGTCTTAAAAAACAGAATGAGAAATGACAGGGAGGTGGAAATGAAAAAAAGGGAAAACATTCATCACATTATCTGAAGGGAAGACACAGCAGAAGAAACAGGGAAACTCTGTGAGTACTCAGGGAGCACTGGTATGAACTGGGCTCAAGGTAGTAGACATCACTGCTGGGTACTGAACTAAAAACAGTGACATTAAGAACAGGGAAGGGGAACTTTTTTTTGTGAGTCAGGTCACCAACTTTCAGCAAATACTGTCCTTTAATGCTCCCTGGAAACTAGTTAGTGACTAAAGTTTACCTTAATTATCCAGCAGGGGCAATTTTTCAGGTTATAGTCACTCTAGTACCTGAAGGCTGGGCATTATTTTGTGCAGTTTCCTGAAGAACCTCCTGGGAGGTGCTACAGAATGTGCATTTTCGCTGGTGCTGGGCAAGGCTTCCAAGATGCACATACACTGCTTGTGCTCATCTGCTGCACTCACACACATTCCTTCAGTGTTCAACCTTTTTCATTTGTAATGTATTAATACTCTCAAGATCAGTGTCCTTTCCAGATGCATCCCAGACACAAGCATTCCCAAATCTGGCTTGCTGATCCAAGGTATACAACCTGGACAGAGCAGGGCTCCTGAAGAACTGAGCTTAGAGAGTCATGTTTTACCTACGGCTGGATTCCTTGACACCACCAGAACACTGCCTGAAGCTGTATATACATCTACGATGATTTTGTTAAAGACAGCCCACGCAGATGACTGCACCCTGTGTGTGGGGATCATACTCAACACCCGAGACTAACACGCTGCAAAAAGAAATTAGTTAACTTATTTAAGAGGGAATGCATTCATCAATGTACAAGGTGGGCATATTTCAAAATGCAAGTTCCTTACAGAAATCCCTCTAATTTTATGAAATTACTTCCAGTGCATACTTATTCACCTTATATGTAAAAACACTTGGGACAACTGTAAATTTTATGACCATTCTGAGGACCATAGTACAAGTATTCAAATGACAAACCAAAGTTTTTTCCACTTGTGTCATTTACAAACTCCTATGCTAGCCAGTCAGAAATCAGAGCAACTATACAGAACAGGCAACAAATAATACAGTAATTGTACTATATTAGAAGAGAACTGTTCATTAATTCCAAAGGCTAAACATACTCGACAGATTTATGGCCTGACAAACCTGCAAAGTAAAAGCAGAGTAACTTCAAAACCAGATATTATTAAAGGTTGATTTGTTCAAGACCACTCTCAAACAAAAAAAGGTAAAATTTACCAATGTTTTTCCTGCTTAAAAATCTGACAATACATAGATCTTCTATTCTGTCTCATTTGATCTTAAAGGTCTTACCTACTACTAAACAGGTATCATCTTTGCTTCCTCAAATTGTCCTCCTGTGTTTTCTTTCCAGAACACTCACCTCCTAGCTCGGTTCTGAGTGGCTTGCTGCTGCTGTTGCACCTGCTGCTGCACCTGCTGCTGTTGGACCTGCTGTGGTGCAGTGCGTTTTCTTGTTGTTTCCATCACAGTCTGGGGCATCCCAGGTCGCACAGAGGGGCTTCCGACGTACGGGGGGCCTGGAGGACCCATTGGAGCCCCCTGATGGGGCATTCGAGCTCCTGATGGCATCCCAGGGCGCTGGAGGGAAAGCGAAACAGAAAGAAAAGCCAGTTTGGTTCCTGTTTCTGCAGCTGCCAAGACATGTGTACATCATGCGACACCGGCCCCACCAGATTCCCCCGATGACCATCCTGATAAGCACTAAGCAGCAACACAGCACACACGAGCTCTGTGACTAGTGTATCTTGGATGTCATGAGGAGATATTCAGGGATAAAGCAGACAGGAAACAGGGAGCCAAAATACTAGGCCTGGGAAAACACTCAGTGGTCAGTAGCATATCCAGACCAGGTTACAGGTGGAAGCTCTGCCTCCAGCCCAAAGAGAACAGCCCAAGCTGGTGCAGCTCAGGTGCTGCCCAGAGTGGCAAGCGCGCTCCTGCTGCACACACTGCACTGCCGAGCAGGCGGCTCTGATCAGCTGCGGACGGAAACCAGCACAGGCAAAACACCAGGATAAACATTTCCCATTAAGAGCCTTCTACTTCGCCTGCACCAGAGAGCAGTGTAAGTTCATAACACAACACAAATCTTTTAAGAAAAAGGTCATGTCTCCGATCAAGCCTTTAAAGTAAAAAAAAAAAAAAATGAAGTGGATGTGGTAGTTTGTCAGCAGCCCCCCCGTAGGCATTCCAACGCACTGGCATTTATGTTGACTTCTGCATGCTCTTGAGAGACAGTGGTTCAAATCACAAGCTTAATGGTGCACAAGACACACAGTAAACCCAATGCTGAATTCTTAAAGTTTATAGTCATCAAGGAAAACCACCAGTAAAATAATTACTGCCTGTAAAATGCAATTCAAACAGAGAGATCAGCTTAGTTTCATACTGAGAATTATCAATATTTATATGTCCACATGTATGCAAAAATACAGACACACACTCTCTAGGCGTTTGAACAAGGATGAGAATAAGAGTAACCTACAACAAAAGTCCTTTGAAAGCCAAGTCCCTTTATAAAGTCTTTTAAGGAAACCAAAAGGCAATGACATCCATTATGGATAAACAATTGGTTAAAGGATAGAAATGAGGCAAAAGCAATTGGTTCTGAAAATAAAAGAAAGGCACATGTAAAATTCTGCTGGAACTTCTCCTTTTTAGCATATTTAAAACAACCTGGGGGGAAAAAAGAACCAAAAAAGCCAAGAAAAAAAGCAAGGAAGTGAAAAAGTTTGTTGGTAATGCTAAGTTATTCATGCTGGAAGGATGAAGGCCAGCTTACAGAATTTCAGATGGACTTCATGAGACAGAATGAACACCTAAAAGGAACATACAAATGTAGTTCAATACATATTAAACTGAATTACAAAAGGAGAAAAAACAATCCAGGAATCACAGAAAAAGCGTTGGGCTCTAAGCTGATTGCTGCCTAGCAGAACCAAGATCTTGCTTAAACAGACGCTTCCAGAAAAATGCCAGTTCATTCGTTACTAGAGATCAAAAAAAGTCATAAAGAAAAGAAATAGCAGTGCAGGGAACAGAAGATATCAGCGTGCCTTGGCTATGGTGCATCCACAAGTGAAGGTCTGTATGCAGCTCTGGCTCCTGCAGCTCAGTGATGGCAGAGCACAGCTGAAACAAGGACAACGAATGGCACAGAAACTCTCAACATGTGGAACTCCATCAATGGAAGTAAAGCTAAATTATACTGTGACTTGTCATCTGGAAAGAGGCGACCCACGGTGATCTAAAGGGGCATTTGCCAGAGCTCTGCAGAATCACATGTGGCCTGGGGAGGACGGTCAGGTATTGACTGTTCACTGCCCCTGCTAGAATAGTAAATCCTGGCCATCAGCAGAGGGGTCTGGCTCACAGCCCACTGGAGGGGTGAGTTTGTCACACAGTGGGTATCAGCCTGTGGAACCCCCTTCCAAACGGGTGCTAACAACATGAAAGACATACTTGGCTCAATAATTGCAGACTGAGAAAGTACTTGGGAGAAATACACTACTGGACCCCAAAGCAAGATGCATGCACCCCTGAGGGTATGCAAGCCAGTCCACTGGGGAAGAAAATATTCAGTGCACAGTCAACATATATAATTATTTTTTAAAGTTTATTTCATCCTCACCTCATAATTTCAATGATTTCTAAATATAAAACTATTATAATAATAGTTATGGGTCTAAAATGGGTCTAAAAATAATTTGGACCCACATCTCCAAATTAACCACCCAAATTCACTATAGCTCTCAAAGCCCCAGCTCAGTGCCCTCCCTAACAAGTCTTAGATATTCCTCACACTTGCATCTATAAAGGAAACTGGAGAAAGGAGAGGAACAGATGAACAGCAAAGAACTAATATGGGCTATAACTGGTACAGACAGAAGCAAGGCAGGAGATAGGAGAGTCACCAGTGCAGGAATCTAAGCAGGTGAATTCAGCAAGTGTCGACGTAAGAAAGCAATGGCAGGTATGGCCACGGAGGGAGCTGCAGGCAGCAGACAGGCCAAACTGCAGTTTTGTGCAAAGCTCCAAATGTCTTCTGCCATGAGCTGGGAGCCCCAAGAACAGCTGGAAGGGAACAGTGCTCTCTGTTCCTCTGTATGCACCCCGACCCTCTGACCCAGGCAGAGTCAGCAGAAAGAAATGGCCCCGAAAATGCTTCTGTCTTGAGCCTGCATTTAAGATCTGTCATCTGTCAAGCCACACATTGTGGCCTTCTTCCAGCAACGGGCAGACCACGGGGCCAGCTGCTGCCTGTCAGTCAGCTGGGGACATCTGACAGTCATTCAGT